>JBAMJV010011224.1:0-89489 GCA_037951105.1 Echinarachnius parma
TATCAGTGCTGAACGGGTTAAGTCATCTTCGATGGGTACATTTACTGGTGACCATGAAACGGATAAAAGAGAAATGGATGTTGAGTGATAAAGGAGGATTCTATAGGACCTCAACCTTTCTTCAAGACCAAACACTGCCATCACTTGACATTTTGTGAACAGTCACTCTAGCATGAAAATGTTGTTTGACAGATGAAGATGTCTCATTTTATATTTTCGTGAGCGTTCTTGTAAGGATGGATAAGAAATGTTGTGTCTGTTTTAGTTTAGTACTATAAGCTTTTATGCACATATATATATATATATATTTTTTATGAAAGATTTACAATTATTCATTGATATATTACAGCATCAAGCAGTCAAATGTTCATGATTATTTGCATATTGAAGAGTCATAAGAGTGGATATAGCATACTTATATTTAAGTTTGAAGGTGACAAGAGTACAAATAAGTTATCTGTTGATACAATAAAGAGGTCTTATATCTGATTCCATGATAGTTACAAGTGTTTACAGTTCATTTACTAGTATTACTGCAAGCAGTGACATTGCAATAGTGCTTATTAACCAATTGTCTGCTGTAACTTTGTGTATAATACGTTTGTATCGGATGCTAACATTGAACCCATTGCCTGACCTGAGCCTGGTTGGCCCTCTATTGACTCTATAGGGATTTGCAAAAACTAGGAGGGAAGGGGTTAAAAGGAAGTTAACATAACGATAAGAACTACAGTAGAGGCCAAGGGATAAGGAACCCACACATTCTGCTTCGGGCGATCACATTAATCATGCAAATTACATCCTTGGATGCATCAGGGACAATTTGATCATCTTTTTCCATCGATAGGGATACAAGTAGAGACATGAAGGAGGCAGGCAGCACTTCGGTTTGGTCATTTTCAAGGTCATGACGATAATGGCAGCGAGTGCGATGAGCAGATTGAGAGTGTTGCTCGCTATTTATCCACCCGCCCGTAGCTTATTCCCTTATGACAGGTCATTCGGGCTGCATTAGCGCATCAGAAGCAAATGTTGTACACATAATGCCAGTGACATAGCTGGGGAGGGGAATGCAAGGGAGTAAATTACCCCCTTATGCTAAAAAAATCTATGAATATCCCCATTTTGATCTTGTGCACGTTACTCTGTATTTATCCGTTCATAGCTTATTCCCTCATCGGAAAACCTTGCCCCCTCTCATGGAAAACCTTGCCCCTCCTCATGGAAAACCTTGCCCCACCTCATGGAAAACCTTGCCCCTCCTCATGGAAAACCTTGCCCCCCCTTCATGGAAAACCTTACCCCCCCCCCCCCCCCCTCATGGAAAACCTTGCCCTTTATCCATTCATAGCTTATTCCCTCATCGGAAAACCTTGCCCCCCCCCCCCCCCTCATGGAAAACCTTGCCCCCCCCCCCCCCCTCATGGAAAACCTTGCCCCCCCCCCCCCATGGAAAACCTTACCCCCCCCCTCTCCCCCCCCTGCATGGAAAACCTTGTCCTTCCCCCCTCCCCCTCATGGAAAATCTTGCCCCCTATCAATGCTTCTAAATGTTTGATGTTGGCTACATGCCATTTTCTCTGCTACCTTTGTACAAAAAAACTCATCCCGGATCCCGGACCTCAATTGATCTCATCTTGTGGTTTGCTCACGGCTGATTGAGCAGCTACCCTGGCGATGATGAATATTGATATTTAGGGAGTGTTTTGATGCTGAATTATCCGCTGTTAGTCGGGGCCGCCTATAATGAAATGTAGATTGTGCGAGGGATCCGATGCCATCGTTATTCCTTGCCATTATGCATATTACGTAAAGTGCTTTAAAATGGAAAGCCTTCAAAATGTCAATATCCTTCACTGTAATGTTCGATATCATACAAGGATTTCATGGAACGCCATTACCCCTTGCTATTACCCATCGCTATTATCGATAATAATCTGGGTCGATTGTGTACTTTTTTACCCCATCTCCACAAGGCGGCCCTCTTGGTCTAGCTACTTGTATTTCTAATCTGTCTACGGCATCATATACATGTAGATTCAGGCAACATAATGGATGTAAATAAAACATGTTTACATTATGACTTGTTTTTTTGCTATGCATACAATATTGTCTACCATTTGCAATATGTTATGCCCATATTATTGGGCAAATTAACACATGATGTACTACAGTTTTAAAAATGCTGCACAAAATAAACAGCGACTACATGTGGAATATTAAAGCTTTAAGTATTGCGACAATTACAAAGCAAAGTGATAATTGATAAAACATGATTGCGGATCGTGATGTTCATTTAAACATGTACCTGACTATCTTGAGCAGGGAAGTACAGGGAGTAAACATGTACATTTACTAGTGGAAATTACTAGCCGACAATCTGCTTTTCCTCTTGAAAGTCTGAAAAGGCGAAATTCTAGAACCTACTGGATCGGAAAGAAGGACATAAATGCCTCGGTTGGATTTCTGACGGTTTCAACTTCCGACGGAGAGCGCTTCCTCTGTCAAGAAGAGTTCATGCTGTAAAATAAACTGAGTGTAAAATGATCGCTAAGAGAGTGCTTTATATCACTTGTACATGTACGTACAGTAGGTATTATGGCACATATAGTTTTCCGTGAAATCTCTATTTTTCAGCAGCTAGAAAAGAATTTAGAAAGAATTACATAAATTCCCCAGTGAGTTCTTTTTCATCTTCCTCTGTCAAGCAGGTTTCGTGGAGTAATTCCCCTACTGAAATCCTAGTGTGTAGCTAGCTTGCAGCTAGCTTGGGTCTTACTTGTGGCTAGCTAGCAGCAAGCCAAATCTAGCCATCTCTGGTGAAATTGTGAGCATTCAGCTGTTTTTTAACGTGTCATTAGCGTGCAGCTAAAGTGCGCTAGCTTAAATTCAGCAAAGATTGCCTAATTAAGCTTACCGCTAGCTAGCTGCTAGCTTGCGACAAATTTTTCTGTAAAATAACGGAATGTGATATGATCACTATGAATGTGTTAAGGGCTTTTAATTTATCACTTTGTAGGTATTATGCAAACCTTTTTGCAATGAATTTCCCTTTTTTTCAAAGTTTTTTTTCTCATTTTTTGTCATGCCTCCTCCTTAGAAAAACATACACATTCATGTAATTCAGGTCACAAGGTGTGAAGCCGTTGACACAAAGAAGTAGATAGTGTGAAACCAGATTATTTACCTTGACACAAAGAAGTAGATAGTGTGAAACCAGATTATTTACCTTGACACAAAGAAGTAGAAAGTGTGAAACTGGATTATTTACGACCCTAAACACAATTATTTATGATCCGTATGGAGTCAAGACCTGCCAAACTTTAACCTTTTGCCTGACTGCAGAAATCTGTCTATGTTACAAATTGCCTTTGATCTGGGATTGACACTTCTTGTAAATTGTATGTAGGAGGAAGCTAATTAAACTTATACTTATTGCCATCTGTTTTGTGCATACATCTATCCATTTGTTTGACGGAAAAAAATGATGAACAGTGAGAAATTGCACAAATCATTGCACTTTACTACAGTATGGATGTGTGAAATATATTGGAAGGACGTACAATATATATACGTACATGTATGTACTGAGGGAAAGTGTTCGCTATCATATCACTGTCTATTTATGGATGGCCTAGCTGCACCAAACCAGAAATGATGGTTTGCACTGACAAATTATACCCTTGATTACTCTTTATTATTATCACCAGGCATCATGCACAGTTGCTGTCTAGCTTCCAGGGGTTATCCTGTACATGCAGTGGCATAGCTACGTGGGTGGGGGCAAGGGAGGGCACATGCCCCCCCCCAAAAAAAACAAAAAAAAACAAAAAAACAAAACAAAAACAAAACAAAAAGAAAATAATAATTTGACAAAAAAACAATAAAAAACATAAGGGAAACATTTTTGAAAAAATACAGACAAATATAAGGTGCCCCTGCCCCCCCTCAATATCTTGTGTGCCCCCCCCCCCCAATTAGTCTGACCACGCTACACCACCGTGTGCATGTATGTCACGTGAGAGCCTAATAATGTACTACATGTACAGGGTAATAATTGTCAGTGCTGCAGATGACATTGCGGCTGATATTCACTTTCAAATTGTGATCATTGTCGGCTAGTGCTGACGCTGAAATTTGCTTTCTACTACTAATTATTTCCAGCGCAGACTTTTTAATAGAAGTTATTGTCAGCTGTGCTTGCTGAAGATGCATGAAATTCACTGTCTCATAGTAATGACACCGTGTAGTACTACACTTTCTAATATTGGGATAATTATCAGTGCTGACGCTGTATTATAAAGTACGCCTTCTAATAGTCGAGCGAAATTGAGCGAATCGGGCGAATGGAGTCAACTGCGGCTGACTAATATCTCCTACCCTAGCTCTCCAGAGGGGAACAAGCGGGGGGTTAATTGTCAGACGTGCTGCGCTGGCTGACTGTCATGTGAGGTATACATGCATGCTGTGCTGGATATATACAGATACATACAGTAGCTTGGCTGGCTGGCTGGCTGGCTGGTTGGTTTGTTTTAACGTTAAAAGCGTACGGTAGCTATACAGCTCGCTAGCAGACACATGCAGCTAGGGCAAGAGGAAGTTGGAAGTATTGCATTAGGAGGCTGACGCGGGGCCCGCTGCTAGCCATCGTGTTTGTCCTGATCGCGAGCTGACACTGAGCAGCTATAATTACATAATTTAGCTTGGTGCAGCTCCTTGGTGCAGCTACTGTAGTCTGTAGATGTGAAGAGAGGATTTCACAGGTAGTACATTTGTATGTGTGTACTTTCACCTTAACAGGGGACATTGGATTAAACATATTTTGCAGAAATGTGAGTTATTTCAAACGCTGAGAGGCTATGATTGTATAGCAGGAACAATATACTACATAGCTGTGAAGATGCGATTTCACAGGTAGTATGTGTGCCTCTATGATGTCTATGGGATTCTTGCCTCAACACTTTCACCTTTTAAACAGGGGACATTGGATTTAATATTTTTTGCAGAAATATATTTGAGTGATTTCAAATGCTGAGTGGCTATGATGTTATAGAAGGTACATGGCTATATATTGCACAGTTAGTGTATACCATTGGGATATTGTTATGGAGCTGTAATTTGCCTCAACACTTTCACCTAAACATTGGACATGTTTCGCAGATCCGAGCATATTCTTCTGCTCAGTGATATGGCTGTTGCTATGAGCAGCTTACTAACTATTGTCGGCTCATAAATTAGGGATAATTATATACACAACTCATTAAACTTTTTTTGTGTTATATAACAACTGAAAAGCTTCGATGGATGAGTTTAATTCTCTGAGATTCATGTTCTACGAAGGGAGGAGCAGCGTATTACTGTGCGGGCGGGGGAGGGTGACCAATCCAACGCTAACGACGCACTTCCACCGCAAAGTTGGCAACGTCGCTTTCGGCAGAGGTTGACCTAAGTTGACAAGGATTAGCGAATCATATGTTGCTCTGTACGATCAGGCCACACTCTAATTTTGAACGTGGCACAATTCAGGATACTATATGAAATATACATGTAAGTACCAACCATGAAACATATGGCAAGTGTGAACAGCTGATTGCGTAATTAAACTTCGGCAATAGTTTTGAGGTGAACAGGAATTGAAACAAAACATTTACTGTATTGTTGTGAAAAAAGAAAATAAATTTCCCATGGATATTTGCACATTACATACATTGTATGTTTTTCCCTACTGGAAAAAAATACCCATTGTGAGAGGAAATTAGTCATCATTGACATGAAGTTGATGCAAGTTGTGCTGTCATTTGCTGTATGTGACTTTGACTTGTTCACTTGGTCCCAGCAGGATTGTTGAATCATTGTGTGGTTAAACAGAGTCATATGTGTCAAATAGCGCTCTTAATTTAATTTGCACTAGTATACATGCATGTTCTTTGCAGCTACCCTTTTCCCAGACGGGACAACCTAATGCAATTTCAATCTGTGAAACTGTTTAATACATTCTTCAAAATAAGTCCTAGCAAATTTAAGCAAAAAAACAAAACATCAACATAAATAGTGAAAGAGAGGAGGAATCAGATTGTTTTTGGAAACATATGTTTGAAAACAGGAAGAAATATTTGGAACTTATTCAACCCAGCCCATCGGAGAAATTGAACGGTTGGTTCTGCTTTTATACTGAATTTGTTGGTTCATGATCAAGTGGAGGTATTGATTCAGTATTCGTGTAATGAATCGGCATTTATATGGATGATATAGTTGAGTGTAAGGCAATGTTGTTCAGTGCCGTACACCACGCTGCTTCGCAGAAAGGCCGATGCAACGTCAACCAAGACATGACCGATCATCAGGGGGAAGCTCATGCCCCCACTTCTGAGATATCGTCACCCCGTTCACGCCACCCCGACTTCGCAGGAGATCGGGATTCCCCCCCAGGATTTCTTGAAGAATCCTCAACGCAGTTGCCTCTTGATGAACCTCTCCCGGACACTTCTGCTTCAGGAGAAGAAGATATAGAAGACGAGCAAGAAGTAGAGGCCATCGAGAATGGTCTTCAGTTTCACGATGCGCTTACGGATCTTGAAGAAGAATTTCCTCCGCTGTTGTCGTCGTCTTTGACGTTATCATCGTTGTCGTCGTCGTTGCTGCTGCCTCCATCGTCGCTTTTTGTCGACATGGCGTGTCTCACGCTGACTTCTGCCGGCCCGCGGGGAATTGCTGCCGGTGGCAGTAAGGGGCTGCGCACTGCCTTCAGTCTCGAGGAACTCTCACCAGAGGACTGTGAGGACCTGACTGCTGCCTGCTTCCCTGTGAACGGAAGGTTGGTTACACACATTGCATGTCAAATACTAAGATTGAGAAAAACAAAACATGTTGGCATGAATACAATAACCTTTTGGGCCATTCTTTGAAAAGTGAAACTTTTTCGGAAAAATTGAAGTTTTATTTTTCTGTAGTTTTGTTCCATTTTTGGAATGATCCATGTGTAAAGTTTCATGAAATACATGATTTGAAGTTTAAAATGAAACTTTTTTACTCATTTGCATAAATTTACATATTTCAATATTTTTCTAATAATCATAATTCAGAAAATAATCAAGATATCAAAAGGATAATTAGCAAGCTCATTCTTCTCACTTTCCTGTACAGGTTGATACCAACTTTGTAAAAATTCAACCTTTCATTCTTTTCTAAACCCGATATTATAAAATTCCCATTTTTCCATTCATATTGTACATGTCACACACGTGACCACCCCAAAATGTCACACATGTGACCAGACGTTGCCACATAATTAAGTACTATAAAAAACAACGGTTTGATATAATTCTCATTCATTGCTATTGTTGTACTTACAAATGTATAGTACTTCTCTGGTAATAAGATGAACATTATAGCTATTCATATTTTAAAGAATTTTCCAAATGAAATTTAGTTATGAAAAAAGCGCTCCGTGCGAAGTCACACACGTGACCCATGCCATTTGACCTCTGACATTGAGTTACGTAATCCTTATAAAATCTTTTGTGTTAAGTTTGAAAGACTACAACATATTCAAGTCACATATGAAGTAAAAATCATTATAGTCTCATACTTACTGAAATATAAGCATCCCATTTCAAAATTTGTCATGTTTTGGGTCACACACGTGACCAAGAATGGCCCTTTTACAGTAATATTTGCCAAATGAAATTGAAACATCAAGTTTGCATGAATATAATAACTTTCCCAGTATATTTGTCAAATGAAATTACAATGTTATATTTTTTGTATGACTACAATAACTTTCCCAGTAATTTTTGTGTGAAGGGTGAGGAAGTTTGTTAGCTGCTAAAGATTTAGTTGGCAGCTAATCATTTGTTGGGTGACAGGTGAATTATGAGTAGGCTACTGAGTGTAATTTCAGTTCTGACTGTATACAATTTTCTTCCTAAGTATGGATTAAAGGGGGTGGTATCAAGGATTTGCAAGTTTCTTCAAATCATCTGATCGGTTAGTAAAATGAGGATGACTATCTTCTGTATTATCCCATTTTCAGAGATTTGAAGATTATTTTGTGTTTGTGTGTATAGAAAACCTTAAAACACCCATTGACCTTTATCCTCCCTGATAACCAAAAAGACTTACTGCATCCTCAACCCAAACAAAAGGCATAGTTATATTAGAAACTACACCCGTTCAGAATTGGTCCCGAAAATACTTGGACTGAGTGAGGTCTATGGAGAAATAGATAAAAATATAAAATTATCAAACGGTTTAATATAGCTACATCGATACATGAAACAGGAATCATTAATATGGGGCACAAAGTTTATTTTTAGCAGTGAGAAGTTGCCCATATGTTCCTGTCATGCGTATGAAGAACAGGAAGAGGTGTGAATGAAAAGGCTGTTGTGTTAACCCATTGCCTGCTGGCTAGATAATGTCAGTTAAGTTCAACATATAGGATCTTTGTGAAACACCCCCCAGGGGTAATAATGATAATTGAGCGCCACACGTGTCTATCTGTTGACAGAAGTGCGCGTGATAAATATATCATGATTATTATTATTAATATTATTATAATTATGATATATATTTTTAATATTTGTTGTTTTCTATTAATTTCTCTAATTGTGCAATTACAATGCAGCATAATATTATTCTAGATGCTTCCCATGTCAAGGGCGCAGATCTGCCCCAAATTCATATAATCAGACTTCATTATTGTCATATTGTTCATTAGCAATATCCCCTAATGTGATGGTTACATGCACGAAGGCTGGTGACTTTTTGAAGAACCTTCCCCCTTCGGAGAAAATTGTTAGATGTTGCGCTGAGATCAATTCCCAATTAATGTGCACCAGGCACCACGCTGGAGTAGCCAGAGTTAGGCTTACCCCTTTCAGTACAACACTCGTATCATATCAAATACTACATTATATTATGCTTCCCATGTCAAGTACACAGAGGTGTAACCCGTTCACACTCGAGATCATGAAATCCCCATAGACTTTGTACATAGCCCACCTGGTTCCCATAAGCAACGGGTCAACACTTACATGTAGCAATGCGCCATGTCTTATTAAAGTAGAAATCATTGTTTTCATATTGTTTACAACAATAGCCTCTAATGTGCTGTTTACACGCAAGGAGTGTAGTGACGTTTTAAAGAACCTTCCCCTTATGCGAAAATTGTTTGACGTTTCGAAGATCAATTCCCAATTAACGTTCACCATATGCTTGGATTGGGTGATGGTTATCCCTTTTTTCTACAGCACTCGTATCAAAGATTACCTTATTTTATGCTTGCCATATAGTGATTATATGTGCAGCGTGCGCTTTATAATCAAGACTTCATTATTATCATATTGTCCCCGGCCAGCAATAGCCATAATGTGATGTTTACACTCAAGGAGGTAGTGACGTTTTGAACAACCTTATCCTTTGGTGTAAATTTTGTTGCACTAAGGTCATTTTTCACACCCTGGTGCTTAGCATGACGTCGCGCTGAGTTCAAGGCCCAATTAACGTCCACAATACTGGGGTAGGGTAAGGGTTATGTTATCCCTTTCAATACATCACTCGTATCAAATATTGTATTATTTTATGGCCATCATGTCACGCACACAGAGATGTTTACACATTCTACACATAGCATGGGCCACATAAAAATAAGCAAAACGTCATTATTATCATATATTGTTTACAGCGATAGCTGAAAATATGACGTTTACACGCAAGAAGATTGTGTGATGGTTAGAAGAATGTACCTTTCCCTTTTGAGAGAAAAATTTGCACAAATTGATTATAGTTAATCAAATACTATACTAATATATGCTTTCTATGTCAAACCTGTGCACAGATGCTATAAACACAAAGCATATGCGCCATAACATGTATCTTAATAAAAAGTAGAACATCATTATATATTGTTCACAAGCAATAGCCCCTACTGTCACGTTAAAGGGATCTAGTAACTTTGTTGACATTGCAAAAAAGTGATGAGTGGTTGATACAATGTATACTCCGCAAAAAAAAGAAACCTGGACACTTGTATGAGACCAAATATTTCGTATATTCATTAAAGGTAAAATATATGATATTGTATATCAAATTAAAGGATAAAATTACCCTCTTCAATATTCGCATAAAATCCAGATGAAATCATTCATGCATGACTGTCACGGTCAATTAACCAGACCAAGGTCTGTTATCAAAAATAGCAAAAATGGAACATCCACTCAACCATATAAATGTTGATAAGCATAATGTAAAACGCTATATTCATGAGATGGCATAATTTTTCAATACAAATGTGATCTTTTCTATCTTCATCTCAATGAAAAGTATAAATGAAGACAAATTGTGAACGTTATAGGTGTTATTTTCATCCAAAAATAACAAAATGGGGAATTCCATGGCAAAGCTTTATTAGTCAAAACCACAGTTTGTGCCTTATTTCAGCATGAAAAATGGTATAAATTCTTCTCAAGAATTATACCGTAGTCCCAAAGAGCTTCAAAAGCTGAAGTCACCTCTTGGTCACACAGTTGGGCAGTCTTTAAACATTACATTTCTCTAGGTAAATATGGTTAAAATTGCAGGGGACACATGAAATAGACAAGCTTCATGCCTGTAATACAGACCAGTATGATAATGCTCTCATAACCTGGCCCTGTTTTATTGACAAATTTGTATTTCCAGAGTTTGTTTATAACAATACAGTTGAATAATGTCAACATTTACTTGCTCCGCTCATCTTGTTTTAAATGAAACGCTTACTATCATTTCAGTCGAATGGTGTGGTCCTCCATTGTTTTGCTATTTTGAAAACAGACCTTGCTAGTGTTTAATTGACCATGGCATTATAAGCATGAACGATTACACCTTTAATTTATACCCCCGCATGTAGAGGACTAAATTCCCTTTAATTTGATATCTGATCATGTACACTTTATCGTACATTAATATGAAATATTTCAACTTATACAAGTGTCCAGTTTCTTTTTTTGCGGAGTATATATTGTTGTTATCTGATATGTCCACTGGGTTTTATGTGAAAATTTCAAGTTAAATGGATGTTATATGGCCGAGTAATGAGCAAAAATGCAAAGTGATATCACTAACTCATTGGACTCACTTTGTAACACGGTTTTGACAGTTCAGTGGATAATTTAACATCTGAACACTTCAGTTGTAAATATCTTTTTAATGAAAGGGAAATTGAAAAACCGAAACCTGTCCCATGCTTTTATTATTAATTACGAATACAACAATGTATGAGGGAACCGCTATAATTCCAATGTGATTTTGAGGATTTGGACAATGTTATTAAGTCCCTTTAACATGCAAGATGGTTGTGACGTTATGAAGAACCTTCCTCTTTGGAGTAAATTTGTGCATACCCGTATTATGTTCTGCTTTCTACGTCAAGTTTGTACACAGCTGTTCATACTTATCTTGCGCTTTGTTATTAGAACATTATAATATTCAACTTGTAATATTATTATATTGTTTACAACAATATAGCCGCTAATGGGATGTTTTCATACAAGAAGGTTGGTGACATTCTAAATAACCCTCCCCTTGAGAGCAAATCTGTTTTGGAGGCGAGCTAGCGTCTTTTTGACACCTGCGTCTTAGGATGACGTCGCGCCTAGATCAATGCCCAATTAACGTCCACCATACTGGGTAGGGGTTACCCCTTTCACTAACGGCACTAGTATCAATTTCAAATCAGTGTATATTATTCTTGTTCACCGTGTGAAGCATGCAGAGATGCTTACACATAGCGTGCCATATAAAGCAGAACATCATTAATATCATATAGTTCACCAGCGATATCCGCTAATGTGATGACGTTAGCAAACCAAGAAGGTTGGTGACATTCTGAAGAACCTTCTCCTTTGGAGTAAATTTTTTGTTTGTACAAATTCCTTTTTCACAACCTGGTGCTTAGGATGTCATAGTAGAGATGTATTCCCATAGAGTTCCTTAGCACTGTGTGCGCCTAACAGGGACTGGCTGGAATAGCCCCCTAGGGAGTGGATAATGTGCACTTTTTTGGTGCAGGAGTGATTGCAGTGTGTCTTCGTGGTTTTGTACAAAATCAGAGGATGACAGCGTATCTTTTATAGAACTGGCACATTGCACTATCTTCCTGTTTACCAAAGACGATACAATGCAAATTATGCATTTGCGCAGCTTTCACACATAATGCTTTTTTTAAAATTATAAGATCTGCCTTTTCTTTGGTTTACTATCCTATTTAGAGATCACAGAAACATACTTTTAATGCAGCCCCCTAGCCCCCCCCCCCCCCCTGCTCCGATTTTCCTATGCTGCCTGTACGTCCTGCCTGAACTAGTTTATTAATGACTTGACAGTCGTAGGTGTGATTTGTAATGCAACAGGTTGTCCTTGGGGCCTGCACATGCACGCTGTCAAATGTCAGTGGCAGGGATGGATGCGTACACGTACATAACTTTTTCTTCTCACTGAGTTATTTTTCCCTGGCCCTCAAAATAACGATTACAAAAAGTAATTGAATATGGAGGCAATTTAAATGACATTATCAAACCTTGTCAGGTGTGGTATTACTGATTTTACCTTGACCCCATTTCATTTTCATTTTACGAAAGCAGCAAGTTTGGTGAGACACAGAAAATAGAATGCCTTTCTCCTTCACCTCATTATAATGAAGCCCAAGCTATTTCATGATCAGTACAGGTCCAGGTGGGGTGGGGGGGGGGGGGAGGGGGGGGGGGTGGGGGGGGGGGGGGGGGGGGGGGAGGAGGCAGCACAATATAGTGCCCCCTCTATAATTTCGTTAATATCGGTACCACATTGATGTCATATCTGTTGCATATCATATAAAGCAAGTAAAGCTCTACAAATTGTAGTTGTATGAGTTAGCAAACACATTGCACTACGTGATTAAATGTGTGTATAATATTGTATTGATTCTTCATTCTTGCTCTGTATTAAAGACAGGTCCCAAGTGAAATGTTTCGTTTTAACCCATTAGGACTGCAGGTACTGAAAATACCTCTCGGCTGTGGTCTATGACAATACATGTTATAGCAAAATCGAGGTCAGTCCCGAACAGGTAACCATACATGTTCCCTAGTACTAGATGTTGAAATCCCCATAGAGTCAATGCATGGGACCAGCCCAGGTTCCAGTAGGTAATGGGTTAAGACATTGAGCGTTTGATTTGTGCACTGCTAGCAGGGTCTCCTCTTTCCCAGGCACCTCTCTTTTCTTGGAATTTCTGGAGAGTTCTTTGGAGAGTTCACCGCCCACGTTTTAGCTGAATTATTTTGTACACAGTATTGGATAAATGCATGATACTAGACTCTTTTGTGTAGGATGACTCTTTGACATATTGCATGATAGACTTATGATTAATCATGGATTCTTTATTAGGAGAAATGTTTAAATATTAAACGTAATGAGCACAATCAATTTTGTTTTTATTCAGTTGTCGGTCAGGGTAAATGCTCCTGTTTAAGGGACTTAGTAACATTGTCCAAATCCTCAAAATAAAATTGTAATTCTAGCGGTTCCCCTTATACCTTGTTGTATTCGTATTAACAATAAAATCATGGACAGGGTTTCGGTTTTTCAAATTTCCCTTTCGTTACAAAGATATGTATGATTAGAAGTTATTCAGATAAGAAAAACTCCGGGCGAGTTGTTTTCTTCGTGTACAAAGTGAGTGCAGTGAGTTACTGAATATCACTTTGCATTTTCGCTCATTACTTGGCCATACAATGTCCATTTGACTTGAAATTTTCGCACAATACCCTGTGGACATATGAGATAACAACAACATACATTGCATCAACCATTCATCACTTTTTGCAACATGTCAACAAAGTTTCTAAGATTCCCTTTAAATAGTATACATCTGGGGAAAACGATGATATTAGAGGCTCTTTTGTATACATCTGACACAAAGACTCAATGGCCTGGATTCACAAAGCAGGTTGTAGGAGCTTTGTACAAGCCATGGTTTAGCCATGGTCTACATCTATGGAGTGCTGCTCGTATACAAGTAAAACAATTTATAATTTATAATGATATGACTGTTAGTGCTTGCTAACCCAGCAAATTTCACCATGTGAGAAGACAAACATTTATTTGGTGCATTTTGTAAATGTGTACATCAACATTGTTAGCAAGTAAGGAGTTTACATTCTTTCTCTATCAGTTTACAAATGGCACTCCATAGATGTAGACCATGGATAAACCATGCAAACCTCCTACAAACCTGCTTTGTGAATCCGGGCCAATGAGTTTTGATGAATGGTAGAAGCTTTGTGGGAAATGTCTAATACAATTATATAATGACCACATTAAATTTGGTTTTATTCAGTGGTTGGTCAGGATAAATGTTCCATATTTTGGATACTTTAGAAAATGAAGCGATTTTTATTATTATTATTTTTAAAACCAGTATGAAGCCTGCATAATGGATTATGGTGTATAAAGGGATGCTTAATATGCTTAATTTGGGAAATGTTACAAATTCCATTATGACCAGATTCAGTTTTAGTTTTATTCAGTGGTCCATCAGAAACAGGTTAATTTTATTTTCACACAATTGGAAAAGAGAACTTAATATTATTAGACTGAATAGTAAAGGATGAAACTGTGACATGTGATTATGATGTATGATAGATGCTTTATGGGAAATGTTCATCAACAATGACATACCACATTAAATGGTATTTTATTCATTGGTTGGTCAGGATAAATGTCACACTTTTTATGAATGATGCCTTTATGTGAACGATCTTCTCAATGCCCATGAGCCGCTTGGAAGGGAATGCTCCCAGGGAGTGGAGATGGTGCGCACAATGTGTGCTGGTTTGCATTGTAATCCTATGACCGGGGTAATAATAGTGCAAAGCGCTTAGAGATGATATTGTATCATATTAGGCGCTATGTAAATCAAACCTATTATTATATTAATATTTATACTTTTTTACACATGAGAAAAGAGGGCATTTTGTGATTTGTTTCTGTTCAGTGTGACGTCATTGTGACAGCTTGCCTTTATAATAGAGTTATGTTAATGCTGGATGCTTTGTGAGAACAATAACATGATGACACCAATCAATTGTGCTTTATTTCCTGGGTTGAATGCTCTAGGGACTATGGGAGATGTTTAAACCATTAAAGACCATTTGATTTTGCTACAAATATAACACACATTCTCCATATATATAGACTATATAACCCAAGCATTTTATGGACCAGTCCTGAAAGGGTTATTTCAAATTGCAATAAATGACCACATTCATTCAATGGTCCATCAGAAATAAAAGATCTATTTTTTACACCCTTATAATCAAATAGAGCATGAAATTGGTATCTTTTGTACTGTATCTATATAGGGTTTATGAAATTGTGACAGTAAGCATGCAATTATAATGGAAGATGATTAATCGTTGACCGCTTCCTGTGAAACTTGGATAAACGCGTAGGTGATTGCATAATTGACCACATTTAATTTGTCAACTGTTGAGTATTTTAAACAGACAAACCCGTTCTTGCAATAAGAATAATTGATGAGTTACGATATTCCATTACCATGGTCGCTTCATGTATAATTCAGATGTGGTTCTTGTCAATTAATTTGAAAACCTAAATCTATTTAATCTATTTGTTGTCTACATTTCAGAAAAGTTAACTTGCAATTTCAATTATAATAATTGGCTTCATTGGACATTATAAACTTGGTAAATATGGTGATTTTTCTTTACCCATACAGTACTGGTCCCCAAAATATAGTGGGCTGGGATCTGTAGAGAATACATGTTATACCAAAGTCAGATGGTCTGTAATGGGTTAAGCCATTACCCAGTGCCTATATATGAACCGGCTGGGTCCTTGATTAACTCTATGGAGATTGCAAAATCTAGTAGGGAACAGAAATTTGGGCAGTTGTTGCTTTTCTTGTTATTGAGGGTTATATGGTAGTGGAATTACTCTCCCAGTCATATTAGATCTAAATAATTTCATGTATATGTATGGAGCAACTTCTCAAACCTCGTCTCAGTCTGGGAATTCAGTGTTCAGTGCAACATTCAAATCTGCTCTCCGATCAATAAATGAATACCAAATAATAACTCGACACACCACGCGCTCTCACCAAAGTCTAACTTCCAGTTATATCCCCCGGCGGACCTTTTGGAAGGGATGAACACAAGGTACAAGGTACGAGGAAGTGTTTATTTTGAATATAGCTAATCATGAACATTTCTTGTATTTTATTCAATTAGTTTCATTGATGAGTACATATATATAATAATCTCAATAGGACAATCATCATGTTGCATCACTGCTAAAAATAGCTCAACCAGTTTATTGGTATCAGTTGTGATTCTGCAGTCCGGAGAGTACAGAGGAGAGTGTAAATACTTTAAAGGTGCACCTGTAAAATGTCCAACTCCACAAAAATTACTTTGAGCTTCCACATTTCTCTTTTACCGTGTTGTTTAGCTTATGGTAAGAGAAGAATAAAATAGGGTTAGATTTTTTCAAATGCCCCTTTAGTATGAAGATATCTATCTTTGATAATTATTCAGCTCAAGAGCGTCTACAGAAGGTCATAAACGTCATGAACGTCATACTGTAATTAGTTGCAAAAGCTGACACAAATTTTCGCTTTTTTAACCAGGAAAGCAGTGTTCTTTTTCAATTAAACTTTCACACATCTTTCAGACATATCTTACATTGATTTTGGTATAGGATTGAAGTCTCAAATGTCATTTTGGGCATATCTGACACTTTACAGTGCACCTTTAACCCATTGCCTACCTGAACCTGGGGGGCCTTGCATCAACTCAATGGGAATTGCAAAATCAAGTTAAAAAGGAAGTCACTTAAAATGTTTGTGTAGCCAGGATTGAGGGTGGTGTGGGATCCCTGGGGAAGACGGTGGGGGGGGGGGGGGGGGGGGTGGGGATGGGCACAGATTTCCATACCAAGCTCAACCTGTTTCTCAAAATAGTTGTGTTTATTTGTATTCTTATTTTATCATTTTTCCCATTGAGTGTAGAATTCCCAAAGGATCTAAAAGACATTTGTATTCACATGTCCCTGTCCCCTTCCCCCTCCCCCAAGTGTCAATAAATTCTACCCTTCCTTTCTCATTGACATTTTATCATTTTTGATTAGAGGTTTTCGTATAATTGGCTTTCACATAATTGGCTTTCACATATTCAACTACTCTATTACCACATTTAATGCCTTATATTGCAAATTAAATCGAATATGAAAGAAAAACTTCACAGTCATACAACGCCACTTGTATTTTTTTGGTAATTCTCATGAAATGAGAAGTTTCATGTTCCTTCTTTTAACCACCATATTTTATGTTATTACTAAATAATTTGGGCATAAAAGGGGCTTACTGTATGATCAGGCCACTTACATGTTGGTTTTGATCAGTTCGACAAGGAATGAGAGCTTTTAAATGAGAAGTTTGGAGGTTCAGTTTTCTTTGCTGTTCTGAATTTACTTCAAATCTTGCATTGCGAGGGTAATGCACAGGACCTCTATGGCTACAGTATTGACATTATTCATGATTTTGTGTCTAAAACCATCGCCTACAGGAATCTGGAATATACCACATCTTATCTACAATAATTACACAATTAAGGAGAGGAAGAGTTAACAATTTGGCCAGTTATATATTTTTTCCAGTTGTTTTCCAGTGATTGAGCTGAAAAATTAATAAAAACCAAGCGATAACAATTGGATTCTGCCGGGACTTGAACCCGTGACCTACTGATTGACTACCTACCAACTGAGCTACAATAAGTCCTTTGGTGGCTCTTCAACTTCTATAGACAGTGCAATATTCCTTTCAAAAGAAAAAAGTGGTGCATGATTAATTTATGCACATTATAGCAGAATTAAACGATAGACTGTCTCATTTCGACCCATTCAGGACTTAATGGTTGTGACAATACTGGGAGTGCTGCAGGAGACAATGACAATTGTGTGCATATTGTTGCTGATCAGTTAAACAACTTTTATTATATAACACCTTTATGTTCACGCAATGTGATTGGTTGAATTCAGGTCACATGACATTCGTGGAAAGCACGATTTTGACGTCATTATCGTTGAATAAAACTTTTTTTAGTTCTATTGCACGATTTTGACGTCATAAATGTGAAATGGTACTTTTTTATGAACTGTTTTGTGCAAGCGCCAGCGCGCGTTAAAAATATCTGCGCGCATTGCGCAGATTTTCCATTCAAGAACAAGCGCATTAACAAACATTACGCACTCCATTCCATGCAAGGCAGCTGTGCGCGGGGAAGGTTGTACACACTACTGTATTCAAGTACTTTTTACACAACATGGCTGCAGAACAGGGATTTGTTTTGGTGACGGATGCCGATTTGGACGATTTAATCGACAGTGCGGATTCTTATAACACAAAGAAGCAAAAAAGTAGGTGTCGTATAAGATGGTGAAAGATGGAATGTTCCATTCAACTCGGCTTCTCCTCGTTGAATGTAACATTCCATCTTTCACCTCATGCAAATATTCGTACCATTGCACTTATAAACATTCATTATTTGTATAATACGAAAGTCGAATATAAATTGCATTAAAGAAATGTCATTATTAAGGTAAGAGCCATTTCATTTGCACATTTTTTGCACTAAATTTTCATTCATGTTTTATCAGGCATTGTCATCAAAACGGAAGAAAAATGGGTTTGGCTTTAATTGTATTTATCGACAAACTGTGACGTGGTTTATATGTAACGTAATTCTAAGCGTCACTGGTACTATTATGTAATATTCAACTTCACAAATATAGAACATGAGACAAGGTCTTAGAAGTTGATTTTCTAGGCATACTGTTCAATGTAGTATAGCTAGTATTTTTTTTTTGTATCTGGAATTGTCAGGAAGGGAAACAAAAATGGGTTTGGCCTATTTGTATTTATCGACAATTTGTGACGTGGTTTAATATATGTAACTTAATTTGAATAAGCGTCACTGTCATGTGATATTCAAGTTAACAAATATAGAACATGAGGCAAGGTTTTACTAGAAGTGTACTTTCTAGTCCTACTGTTCAATACAGTACAGTATTTGTTTAAGACTTGCTTTGTGAGTAGATAAAGCTCTGTACTGGGATGTATTTGTCATACATTATCAAACAACCCGTTTACAATTGACACCTTTCAATCAATAGCCAAGAAAATTATGAATTCAGACATATGATCAAATAATGTGAGATAAGTAATTTTATTTTTGCAGATGAAGTAATTTTAGATTTCTCCTCTCTGGTACCAGTGCGTACCCACATGGAGTTGTCAACAAACAAAGCGATTAGTAGTACTTACTAAGTAGATATCTTCATCAAGTACGCCCGTGAATAAACACCCGAGCCGTCAGGGACGGACTTTGCCCGCAATCTTCAAAGACCCCGAATGGAAAACCATGTAGCCATGCACGTAGTGAACTTGCAGTGTGTCCCTTGCGTCCTTTTGTTTGTTTTTACCTTTGTCTCAATAAGTCATCCATTAATTAATTAATAGCGAGTAAGATGAGTTGCCATTATCTCAGGGTGTATATGGATATCGGGCACGGCTGCAAAATGTTGTCAGTAAATGTATAGTACATGTACATATATACAATGTAGGTAGGTAGCTAGCACACTTCGGTAGGACCGTGCAACGATTAGAACCGGCGCAAGAATTTAACTCTTTTTTTTTGAATGGCGGAGATTCAAATAACATCCGTGACTATTAACCAAGAAAACACCTGATGTTATTGTTAAGTGAATACTTGCGGATAAATCCATAAAAAAAATTAATTGTGTAAACACGCATAAGCATTTAGTTAACATGCAGCGAAATTATTGCTAAACCGCGATTTCATTTAAATGGAACACAACATTTCCTTTATTTTATTGGGAAGACAACTCTTAGGAGTTCATTTCGGAAGAGTTTTGCACTTATTAGAGAAATACTTTTTACGTCAATGATATTATTATCTTTGGATATTTCAAAGGTGGACTTTCAGCCTAGTGTTCAACATATGTTGGTAAAGATGTATCTTTTTCCATCATTTAATTTCTTTTGACTGATAGACTATGGGGACTTTGTGGACCATGATAAAACGAAGAAACAGTTTAACCTGATAAAGATAGTATTTATTGTGCTTCTGCCTTCAAGAATCTTGTATTTACTGTGGTGGTCCTGCGTGTGACTTCAGAAGATCCGTTTGATGGTCCTTTGAGTTTGACAACCACCAGTTCTACCATCTCTTCAGAGGATGTCTATGACAACTCATACTCATGTTCAAGAGATTCTGGTAACTAGTACAAAGCGCTTGACCCAAGGTGTGACTGTTGATTTGACAGACAAGTTTCTATCCCAGACATCTTTGGAGATTGGTTGGTCTAGACAAAAAAAAACATCTATAGACAAGTTGATGTGAAAGAAACTTTGCCTTTTGAGGCAGCTATTATGTGGAAAGTTCTGCTCAGGAGAACCGGTGGCGAGACAAAACTTACATTTTGTCAAAGTTATTATTGAAGTTTACAAAAGGGCATTTAGAACTTGTTAAAAATTGGACTCCCACAAAATAAGATCAACTTATAGACTCAATCTTGGAAAGAAAAAAAACAACCTTGACATAATCCTTGACTATATGTGTGCAAAGTGGGTTGGAATTATTGATGGATAAATACGCGGTATCAGATAAACGAGCGGACAGCCAGAACATGATACTGAAGAAAACAGTACTTGCGTGACCTTGCCGTTTCCTATCTGGATCAACATTGCCACGAACAGTGAGATAGATTCGGTATTAACCCTTCGCCGATGGGTACGCGGTCGGGTCCTGTATCAACTCTATGGGGATTGCAAAATCTAGTAGGGATATAAAGGGGAACAAGGTTCACCCTTTGTTGATTGGGTGGTACCTGGTGGATCGCATGTTGAATCTACGGAAATGTTCAATGATATAAACGACAAGGAAACTGCTCAATATTCATGACACTCTCGTACCTCGGGTGGAAATGGAATAAAAGTGGAATCCATTTTGTATAATTAACATTCGACAGACAGTGAAAACCCAGGGTGCTGCAGATCGATGGCTAACAAATCACATTTCATATTAATATTTAAGACATATTACACTGTATATGTATTGTACTCAGGAGACTCGTAGAATCAAAGTGCAGCATATTCAGTATTTAATATTCAACCCAACATAATTACTGTGGGACTATACATGTATATAGAAGAATGAGTATTTAACAAATCACATTCAGTATTCATTGAAATTCAGGGAACGTAAAAAAGACAAACTAAAAAAGTAATTGAGAGAACGTTACTACCCTTGGATCGAACTTAAGAAGAGAAACCATTATCAAGCACATTCAGTATTTATTGAAATTCAACCAACATTTTATACCATGGGGCGAAACGGAGCACAAGCAGTATTAACATTCAGCGAATTAAACAGACTCTTGTCCCCTAGCGACTAAAAAGACCTTCGCACATCCATCATCGCTCACCAGGAACTTCAAGACATCTGTTAATCCTTTAACTCCCAAACTTAATTGCCTCACTCATTGACTGATACAGGAAAGCACTGCATATTTAACGAGTAAGGGGTTAACTCAATAGAGAGAGAGAGAGGAGCTGGTTTATTTGACAGATAAATTGATAGAGAAGAGGATCAAGATTTTTGCTCCGTGTTGGGCTTGATCGAGGGGAAGGGGGCACTCGGTATGGAGGGGGGCCAGGGGGCCACGTCCAACAGGGTGGAAATGGAGGAGGAGGAGAACGATCAAGGAGGTGAAGTTGAAGTCTTCGACCAGGGAGAGCAGAACGGAGCTCCAGACAACAACAATGTCAACAACGTGAACAACGACAGGCTGGCAAAGAAGTTGGCGAAGAAGCGGCGCTCAATGTAAGTGGGAGAGGAACAGCACCTTAGGTGTAAAGAGGAGGGGGGGGGGGGGCAGAGATTGAGCTGCAGCCCCCTGGAGTTTTGAAAACGACCATATTTGGGCAAAACCATGTCACAGTTGGGCAAATCCGTGCTATATTCTGGCAAAATAAAGTCATATACTCATGTCATATTCGGACAGAGTCATGTTACATTCGGGCAAATTAGTGCAGCACAACGTTATTTTGCAGGCAAAACCGTGTAAAATCATGTTATTTCGGACTTAAACTAAACAAATGTAATTTGGGAGCAAAAGTCCTCAGCCCTCCCTGAGAAAAATGTGCTCCTATGGCCATGAACAGCACCAGGGTTGACATGAATTAACGTGCTATGCTTTATAGTAAAACAAATGTTGAAATAACAATCCGGTAAAAACATGATGACACACACATACATGTACACTTACTTAGTTACACATTACTCGCTGCTTTTGTTACAAGGTACAAAAGGAGTTATGATTTACAAGAAATTCAGTAATAAAAAGCAGTTTAAGATTATTTTTTTTTATGGGACCACCAGGCAAAGAACAACCCATACTTTTTTATACTGTTTTATGATATCAAATAGATGTACCCAACATTTTGCAAAGGGTTGTGTAATTCATAAACAATGCAATTAATTACCACCACTTACAGAACCATTATTATTTCCTGGTTCCGTACGCGCCATACACTTGCGAGTGCGCCAATTCTATTCACGCATACGTTTGGAGAATATGGAATCCCGGACGATTCGTTCGCTCTGGACAAAGGTAGTCTTCGTACATGCAGACCCATATACACATGTTGTAGTATGGTGATGCGTTTTCCAAATATATATTTTCTGGAAACATATTTTTCTGAACTTGTTGATGGAATGGACTACAAAAGATGTTACCTTTCATTTATAAGAATATTATTTGTGGGTGGTGGTACCCTTTAAATGTTTGTTTCACTTGAAGGATGAATAAACATCGACCTTCTAAACAAATTTACCAGTATGGAACACTATCAAATAAAACAATCCTATCCCAAGATACAAATCTACTATAATTAAAGTTTATAGATTTTGTTCTCCAATCAGATGATGTACTGTCCCAGGTTTACCTAATGCAATTTTTGATATATTATTTAAATTGGCATTAATTTATACAACTGATAAATAAATTAAATGAAAACTTCATCTTCATACATGTAGCTATTATAATACAGAATTGTTATCATGGAATAACTGGCATATGTCGCAGGATTAGTGCGTGAAAATCCTCCAGGTATTTGAGCAATGACGTCATACGTTTGCTCTTTTTATTGGAGGATATCTCGGTTGATGGTTTTATAATCCTACGGTCCACATCTGACACTCTGTATCTGGTGTCTGAATGCTGTAAAACCATTCTTATCTTGACGCATATTACAAACAAAAATGTTGGGTGTGCTTATCTTCTCCTTTTTTTTAAAGCCCATTTCAGCATTTTCAAGCATTTTTCAGCCTAATAATGGAAATCTTTTATACAGATGACAAGCAGTTTAAAACGCTGAAAAAATTGTGTTATTTCATACCCATATGAGGCAGAAATGTGTTTGCTAAGGGATGAAACATGTAAAGCCATTTTGATAGACATTTCTATGACTTAGTTTTTTGAGTGTATTGATCAATGAATGTTGGGTGCCTTTATCTACTCCCTTTTCAGCCCATATCAGCATATTCAACCATTCGTCAGGCTAATAATGCTTATCGTTGAAATTACCAAGTGGTTTGAAACTCTGAACAAGGTCACTTGATACCCATATGAGGCAGAAATTATGATAGCTGAGATAAGAGATGATAAATGTAAAACATAAAGCCGTTTTGGCATACGTTTCTGTACGATTTGCTTTTGTGTAATGATCAAACCTTCTCCACGTTGCCAATTTGCATATTGTATATAGCGAGTATGACGAATTATGATTTTTGTTGTTGTAGTTTTGATGTGAAAGAAATAAAAGACAACTTGTCCTGAGAGTGAGAGGTGTTCATGTGTGAAGCATATGATGTTTGAAGAACAGAACAATGTGAACAGACATTGATTAATATTGATTATTGAGTGTGTATATATGCTGCCATATGTGTGCTGTGTGCTGAGAGCACCACAAACTGTCCACATTTTCCCTTTGTCATTCCTCATGTATACATCTAGTGAGGCTTCAAATTCCTACCTACAAAGACTAACAAATATTAAATGTCAGAATGTTGTATTCATTTTTTTTTTGCGGTTTTAAAATAGTACCATTGTACAAGACAAGACTGAAATATACATTTAAGTGAGATTTGTATTGATTCACAAATTTGACATTGTAGTCACTTTCAGGACCTCTTCAAAGTGTACTGTTGTCTGTACCTCGATCTATTTCTTTGAAAAGTGTATTGCACCGGTACAGGCTATTAGCCATGATATATTTGCCAGGCTAGAATGAAGGTTTTAGAGTATTGCACCGGTACAGGCTATTAGCCATGATATATTTGCCAGGCTAGAATGAAGGTTTTTAGAGTATTTCAAACAGAGAGGAACTGAACAGAAACATATAATATAAAATAACAAATGAACAAAGAAAATGGGGTTTTCCCAGGATCACGGGAAAACCCAATTTTCTTTGTATTATATTTGGTAAAAAAACGTATATCAGATCTGAGCAGTACTTTGCCATTGTATTTGGGCAGAATACTTGGAAAGCTTTATTAGCGATGGGGTATTAGGAGAGCATTTAGTCATTCAGACCTCTTTTTTCCTTTAAAGTTTTTTGAGTACACATAACAATCATACCAACTGCTGTGATACAATGCAAGTGGCCCATGATACATGATAGAAGAATATTTACTGCAAAGTATATCAGGCTACCATGCAGGGGAGCTACATGTAGATCAACAGAAAGTTACAATTTTACGTAACATATAGATCAATAATTTCAGGGGGAGTCTATTCCCGTGCCTGATGTAAGCTGGAGCCTTTGTATTTGTGCAGACCACTTTCTTTCAGACCTCATTGCACGCTTTGAATTCTTTATTCTTTATTAGCTTAGTATTTGGCAGCGTTCTATGCTAACGCAACCAACATGTCTTTCTAGTGTTTTTCTTGTGCATTTACAAATGCAAACTACTAAAGATAATTCCAACTCTAAGTAAACTAAACCATCTTTAGTGATACAAATTTAGCAAAAGTTAAACAAATGGGCTGATAAATTAGACTAGCAAATCCTAATGGGGGTGATCATTACATAACCGCTACAAAATAGAGTCTTGAGCCCATATACTATAGTGCTCTAGGATTGAGTACTCTAGTTATGCGTGGTCATTGGTGTCTATTTATATTCTTGTTATCTATTCTCCTCTATGATGGAAGTACTTTCTGATGGGTAAAATTTTGTGGTGTATTGGAGGAGAAATTTATTGGAAAGATGTGGAGGAGGAAGAGGTGTTGGATGAGGGAGGAAAGGGGGAGGAGGAAGAGCTGATTGATAGGCAAGTTGTATTTTCATTCTAACTATTCCCCATTATTAAAGGCTTCAATCCTGAAGATTCTTGCAGCTATAGTGCTACAGTGGAACATAAGTATTTGCATGATATGGACAGGGACTCATCTGTCTTGAGATCACTCTGAGTTGCATCTACAATAGTTGAGATCCTGAACTGTACTATACCCTTATGCCCCTATAGCGCCGCGCGCCAACGAGAGTTCTGCGCAACATCATTGATTTCCCAACAGATTCACTGGGCGTCGTGCGATATACGGGGGAAAGGAGTATACATAAAGAGTCCAGGAACTAGACTAAGTTGGATCAGGACATATAGTGGCATTCTGACCTGCATCTTAAATAGCGGGATCATCAGGTAGGAGTAGTAATATTGTCAAAATCAACATAACTTACTTAGAACTTACTTAGAACTCTAGTGGTTCTCATGTACCTCGTCATTTGTTTTACCAATAGAACTAAGAAGCATGCATGGAACAGGTTTCGGTTTTCTGAATTTCTCATTTGTTACAAAGATATTCATGATTGAAGTGTTCAGATTTGAAAGTCTCCCTTGGATTACTACTTTGTACAAAGTTAGTGCAATGATTTAGCAAATATCACTTTGCATATTTTGCTAATTACTCGGTCATATGTCAGTCATTTACCATGGAATTTTCACACATCACTCAATGGACATATATTGATCAGATCACAGAAATTTAATATGCACATTTTATCAAGTCTTTGTAAGTATTTGCACATTCCATCAAAGTTACTAGATCCCTGTTAAAGAACGTGTCGTCGAATCTAGAGGGCACTTTAGAAAAAGTAGTTGGATCTTTTAAAAGCGCACTTTGACCTGACGACATAGTGACTTTAAGTTAGTTAACTTGAAGGTGGAAAGAGAATGGAAGCTGAAGAGATGTGGCATCATGTAGCTGTTGATTTGATGTCCGGGGGGGGGGGGGGGGGGGGGGTGTGATTCACAAAGATTCTAAGTACCTAACTATTATGGAAAGCCATTTGTAGCCTTAGAATAAAACATAATAAAAAGCATGAATGCAAGTATATTATACTGTCATAAATTTTACATCAAAAACATGGAATCTTCTTGATAATAGAAAATAGTATCATACTCTGAATCAACATTTTATGCCTTTTAAAATAACTTGTTCACATTTTTTTCAAAGAAACTAAACAGCTTTTCATACTTTTTAAGTTCAACTTGGGATCTTTGTGAAACACCCCCTGAAGTGTAATAAAATGTAGGTAGTATTAGAAATCGACATATGTGTGTATTTGCAGAGTCTAGTAGGAAAACTGAATGATATATAAGAAAGAAATGAATTGGTGAATTCATTTGATAAGGTTGTGAACGATATGTGGTGAAGGAAAAAAAAGCAGTTTAGTGATATTATTTAAAAGGTATAAAAATATAATTTGGTTGAAGGAAAAAAAGAAAATAATTGGACCAAGTGAAATATTAATTTGTGGATTCATTTGATAAGGTTGTAAACTATATGGTTCATGTGATGATGAAGTAAAAAAAAAAAAAAAACAGTCTGGTGATATTAAAAGATATAAACACATTTATGGTTATATGGGATGATGAAGGGAAAATATAAAACAGTTGGACCCATGGCAGTGCAGCTATATCTATAGAACAATATGTTTGCATAACAACTGTGGACATTGCACGGTCTCCAAAATAAAAAGGCAAAATTTGTTTGAATTATATGCAGTGTTTGCCCTTCTGCCCCGTGTGTAGGGCAACTAGAGATATAATTCAAACAAGGGGGGAAAATCACACTATTTACTTTTAGGCAGCCCATGCCTACATAATATGGATGGTCAGACGACGTCGGTGAGATGATCAGTTTGGTAGTGTCAGTCTTTGAGTTGCATGCATGCATAGTCTTATTTGGAATTAAAAAAAACGTGGACATGTACAGGATTGTGTCAGTGATATTATTAGAATGGTTTGCCAGAGTTATAAATGTATTCATCATTTTTTGTAATGATTGATATTTCAAGTGGAGTTACTTGAACAAGAAAAACACGATCCATTGTGAGAGTTATAAATATATTCATCATCGTTGTATTGTAATGGTTTGATATATTCTGAGTGGAGATAATCAAGAATGGAGAACGCTAGACAGTGGTCTTGATGAGCAGTTTTCAAGTTTGCAAGACTTTATTTAGAATTAAGAAAGCTCACACTCAGGATTGCGTCAGTGGTATCATTAGAACCATTTTCAGAGTTACGTAGTTATCATTTCTGACATCGCTATTTCAAGAGTAGATAATCAGACTTGCTGAACGCCATTTGCTTTTATAGGCAGTCATTATGATGAACAGTATTGAAGTTGCCAATTTGTTTTTGTTGCATAAAAACGTGTACTTGATTATATTAGAGGTATTACTTTTTATCAAGGTAAGGATTGGAATACAAGAGAAGATCACGATATTTGTTTTCTTAGGCAACAGATATGAGATTCTTAATTTGATTAGTCTGGGTAGGAGGTCTTTTCAAGTTTGCAAATTTTCATCTACAATAAAAGAACAAATTTGATTTTGTCAATGGTATTATGAGTAGACCATGATACGACCCAAATATTTTTAGTCAGACATAAAATCTTAAGAGTTTGTAAATCTGTATCCAGTAAGAATTATGTCAATGGTATAAGTTTATATAAATATGGTGCAAAAAATGAAGACCTAATATATCATAATATAATATAATATAATATAATATAATATAATATAATATAATATAATATAATATATATAATATGATATAATATAATATAATATAATATAATATAATATAATATAATATAATATAATGATCATACAATATAATATGATATAATACAATGTAATATGATATAATATAATATAATATCTTTGAATCAAACCAGGGGAAATCATACTATATACAGTACGTGATCAGATTCCTTAGCAAATATACAGGTTTGTAAAATTGCATCGGGAATAAAAAGCATACAGGTTGAATTTGTAGAACCATGATGTGGAAGAGAATTTGTGTGTATATTCATTTGTGTGATTTGCATTTTGATCTATAAATTATGCGATAAACTTTATCCCTACTCTAGCATTAGTAAACATTCATGCAACAACGAATATATATAATGCAACGCTGGATGGGATTTCTGGTATTTCATGGGTGCATTGTTATCGTGCATTTGATCCGACGCTCGCTCAACTCAAGTGTGAAGTATGGTATTATATAAGTTTGCGTCAGTAATACCATCGCCGCATTCATACTCAGGGACGTATGGTCCAACCACCCGGACGTAAAACACTGGGAGCCGTATGTGTGTGTTCATCGGGCCATGGAGCATGGTTTCGATTAGGAAATTAAAATTTGGATATGGTGCGCCAGTTCTCTTGTATATACATTAACCAAATGGAGGCAGCTTGATTTGGGTATAACACATATTCTCCATAGACCTCTACCAAGGTTTATTCGGGACAAGTTCTGCATGGGTTAACCTGCCGTGTATACATAATTTAAAAGGAATCTTAAGTGGATCATTCCTTATTTTAACAGGGAATATTGTTGATTAAACAAAAAATACTCTATGGGGAAAACAATTTTTTGAAGGAAGTATTTAACCCTGTTGTAGTGAGCAGTAAAGCAGACCACAATTATATGGTGGAAGAACAACAGTATCTGTTTGACCCAGCTTGTATAATGTGGAAAGCTAACTAGTGACGGATAAGATTTTCATGGCGTTGCATTGTGGACTCCATCTTGGATGCTTCTGCCGAGTAGTAATATCTAGTAGGATAGTTTAAAGTGGGAAGCTTGTTGCCTTAAAAAGATTAATCTTGTTTAACTCTTTGAATGCCAGGGATATTACAGCTCTATGGCATCTGTGTTTACTGTGTGGTGCAAATATGCCACATTGACACTCAGGAATTAACAACTGGAACTATGATATTAAATGTTATTGATTGCTGGAAAGGGGAATCGCCTATCTGGAGTGGGGTATTGTTTATAATAGAAGTGAGGCGGATGTTTGTACCCCCCCTCCCTCCCCCTGAAGATTTGCATTGTTTGTGGATAAAGGGCTGGACTAGCTCGGTAGTGTATTCAAGTTTTCCTTTTGGGGGGTCTATCACTTATTGTGGGCAGACTCTATATTTGTGATGATTTTTACCCATATCTTGTTTATTATAATCGGGAGAATATTACTTGTTCCCATAGCAAACCTGATGTTCACACTATTTTTGCCCCCCCCCCCCTCTCCACAAATGTTAGTTGCCTGATCGGGCAACCAAATTAGACCATTTATGAAATTCTACTTGCCCAGTGGCATCAATTTTGACTTGCCCCGGGCAATAGGGCAAGTGCTAGTGTTGAGCCTTGCTGTGCATGCATGTCAAATCCTGTTCTAGTGGAACTTATAGTACAAATTACAAGCTGTAAAAAGAAACCAATGAAATCAATATGATTTTTTAATTATAGTCGCACCATCGCGGGCAATGTGCGTGCGCAGCCTATAAAAAATGGTTTGGTTTTTATAGATCTATGAATAGATGGCACAATGCGGAGTAGTACTTAGCTAGTAGTAGTAAATATCTGCTTTTTAGTTTCTGTTTGACTTCATCAGTAGCTAAATAGCGGAGCTATCATAAGGATGCAAAAGGAAAATTTGTCTTTATTGATAGTTTAGCAAATTGGACGTACTTTATATACCCATATAAGGAATCAATATATTTCCTCCAATTTAGTATTCCATTTGAGACCTACTGTATACTTTATAATGTGACTGGTATCAAGTTTTTATCCGCACTGTCAGGAGCGTAAACCATACTTAGTTGTGATTTAGTGACGCCATATTGCAAATATGTAAATGTATGAAGCGATCAATGTTTTCAGCTGTGATCGGTCGAAGGTAGGCTCCTTAATCGAGAAGTGATCAAATTGATCACTGTTTTAACATTTACAATCATCAAGTGTACAGTTACTATCACTATGTTTATTTTGTATTGCAATATTGCATCTGGTATACATCGACTGTAATATTTATGGGATTTGTGTGTTTTATCCTCCTTTTCTGAAGAACTACAATGTTTTTAACCTCAGTAAAGCTGTCGAGAATGGTACTCTATATCTTGATACTGCCTTCATAAGTGTTTGATTCAAAACATTTATATATTGTTGATACTGAGCGTACCAGGAGTGGTATACAAACTCACTGCATGATTTTCACTTGCTGCTTTTTTTTTGCACTTCCATTGATTGATTTGGTTGATATTTGCCAACTCTAAAACTTTCTAAAGGAATTCATTTGTAAAAGATTTGTTCAGCATCACTTTACTGAGTAAATTCTACAATAACAAAGGAACTCCAAAACCTGATTCACTGGAATACAATTGTATAACTGCCAGCACAGGGCAGTATGTTTACCAACAAACAATAGAGACATTGTTAAATGAATGCAAACAAGATTTTAGTGTAGAAAGTTGTTGCATATTTTACGAATCAGAACTTATAGCCAGAAAATCTGCTTTTGCTTCCAGAATATCTATAAGGTGTGGAGAAGGTGTTGTTTTCCTCAAATCAACGGATTATGCCAGTAAACTGTTACCTGAGAGATGCATCTTATCATGACACAAGATATACTTTTATAGAGCGCCCATGGAATATTGTTGTTCTTGTTAAAGGATTTGAACTTGAAGCTTATTATTGGGATAATGAAGTGCCCACTGTGCCACAGCGACAATGATGAATATGGCACGACAAAGACGTAGAGCCACCATTATGATTGGCACCTTTGAAATACTATCTATTCGTCAGACGGTCAGTAAAGGGTCAAAGAAACTAGTCAGGTAATTCTATACAAAAAGTTTCCTATACAAATGTAATACTTCTGCTACTATTTCTTGCCACTGCTTCCACTACTTCTTGTTTTTATTCCCCCTTTATTCCACTTGGGGTATACAAATGACTGTCAAATCTCAAATCCGCTCATTTATATTCCCCTTTGGTGATTATTTAATAACTCAATTTCATTGCACTTAGGTTTGATATATTCAAAAGACCGTCATATCTCAAACACATTTGCTTGTTTGTTTTTGTCCTTGATGAAAATTGTTTCAACCCTTCATAATAATTATTCTTTCTCTTCCTGTTTTTGTTTTATTATTCCTCTACAGATCCAAGTCTTTTGGGAATTCCGTGTCAAAGGCTTTCACTGAGGCTGTGTCAAAACTGGAGGTATGTACATGTGGATATCATTTTTTGTCTGTTTTGTTATTTTTTTAAATTTTAGTCGAATTGATCTCTTATGTTTGGTGAATAAATGTAGTTCTTGGTTTATCCGTAGTTTGATAGAGGTTTTTCCAAGCTTTGACCTGGACCAATCCATAGTTGTAGAGTGAAATTCAGTATAAAAAAAAAGAAACTTAGTTGCTTATAAAAAAACAACTAAATTTGAATTCATATTTTCAGTTGTCTAAAGATCTGAGTTGTCTTAAGAAAGTTTTCAAAATTACAAAATTTCAAAATAGTATTGAAACCTAATTGCTCATTTTATTTTAACTAGATCAATTTGATTTTATGGTTTATAAGGCAGCATTCTTCAGTCTCTAACTTATGTTTTAAGCTGCCAGAATATTTGGTAAATTACAAAAGAAAAAAGTAAATCCTTGATCATTTATAGGTTGCTGATCAAATAGTAGCAGACTTTGAACCTCAAAGCATTGCAGTCTTTATAAATAACCATTGGTGCCAGGTACCATGCAAACACTAAAGAGGAAATCTTGTGGAATATTTTATTAAAGTGATCTAGTAACTTTGTTGACATTAAAAAAAAATGATGATTGGTTGATACAATGTGTATTGTTGTGAACTGATATGTCCACTGAGTAATGTGTGAAAATTTTCCCATTAAAGGGAAATGCCAGTAGTGGGAAACGCCCCACACACAAAAAATGAAATGTACGCTCTTAGTACCAATCATGTGAAAGAATATGTTTTTACTAATACGGGATGATACAAATTTAGCCTGGAAACCGCCTACTAATTGATATACATGTATTTGGTAAATTATAAAGCTATCTGCTGCGGATTGATATCTCGCCGATGATTGTATGTTGATATACAGCCTCTTGCGATGCGTGTTAATCCTATGGCAAATGCGCACATGGTAATTTGCACGAACGAATCGTTCGAACGAGCGTATCTATGTGGCCAGCGCAGACGGGCCAAACTGACGGTGAATTTAGGCTCAATGTCAGCGGCTTTCATAAACGTTTTAACTGATATTTCTGCACATCACGATACTAAGGTTCGGATTTTCCACACACGCCCCTTTTTATGCTATTTCAACAATACTAATCAATTAGTTTGGCCAATAAAGTTATTTTCCACTACTGGCATTTCCCTTTAAATGAATGTTATATGGTCGAGTAATGAGCGAAAATGCAAAGTGTTATTCACTAACTTATTGCACTGACTTGGTACATGGATACTACTATCCAGTGGATAGTGTAATATCTGAACACTTCAATCGTAAATATCTCTTCAACGAATATATGAATGCAACAAGTATGAGAGAACTGCTAGAGTTCCAAGTAAGTTTTGAGGATTTGGACAATGTTACTAGAACCCTTTAAGAGAAAAATTGCTTTTAAGCATTTTTTGTATTACTGTGCATCACTTTTTAAATGAATTCTTGACACAAGGCATATTTTTGCAAGCAGTAAAACATTCTGAAAACAATAAAAATCTGGTACTGAACTAGAGTGCCCGACAAATCAAAAGAGGAACTCCTTCCAAAACATGTTTTAACCTATATCGTGCCAGGGATTTTAATGCTCTTTGGCATTTGTGTGTATTGTAACTCGCAAAAATACGAGCTTGGCACGTTAGGAGTTTATGTACATCATAACATGTACGTCATGTGTATGATTTATTATAGGATACACAGTTACGTAGATTTTATATCATCCATATTTTTGCCAATCTAGCCTGAATTTTCCATGACATCACTAATTGGTCCTCTTCCAAAAAAAAACAACAACACAAATTGATGGAATAAAAACAAACTCCTTGCACAAAACAATTTTGCCACATTCCTATTAAAAAAATAAATTCCAAAATGGGTAGTACATTGTGTTAATGCAGATGGAAGTACAGTAACTGTATTTGAGTGTGTAATACGCGTTGTCCGTGATCAGTACCTAATTCTTAAAGAGCATTAGAAGGCTTCATTCAATCATCGTCATCCCTTCCGAGTTTGGACAGATTTGCTTTTGTACTTGTGCGGACAAGCGTTTGGATAACGAGGGGATCAAATCTCAAAGGTCACTCATTATTGACGAAATCAACAGCGTAGAAGTGAGATAAAATTGTTAGATCTTCGTTAGTGGCCTTAGTTCTCTACTACCTCAAGGGTAAAGTTAATTTATGTTAGAGTATATCAAGGTAAGCATGAATGGACATACATTTATACAATAGTACTGTAGATTTTCAGTTATTTCCACACATGATTACCTGTCACCCCCAAAACAGGGTGGTATTTACTTAGCATTCTTTTGCTTTTTTCTTTTCTTATAAACAAATGGCAATGACAATTCATTGATAATTTTCTATTGGAACCAATTGCCTTCATGATTTTGGTAAATAGGCGCAGTTCTAGCTTGTGTTTCTACAGTATTTAGCACATTCTAGGAATATTTCTTCTTTGATGTGATCAAAAATGGTTAGCTGAGTCCTCGATCTCTATCTGGCTGAACACTATAAAAGACAGTTGGCTTGACTGATGATGGGGGGGGGGGGGGGGGGGGGGGGGGCATGCCACTTTAATCGAAGCCCCTGGATGGATTTTCTATATTGATCAATAAGCTTCCTGTATCAAATCTTTCTTCTTAGATTTTACAACTGAATAAGAGCATCTGTTTCGAATTGAAATAACATACTTTTATGCTATATATAGCATTTCAAGGTACACCGAACATTACAATGTAGGACAAAAGCTCTGCTTCTTTGTTGAATTAGGGGGTGGATAAAGAGATTTATTCTTTTGCCTCTATTCCTGTTCACTGCTGTTGCTAATAACGTACGTTGAGAAGGGCACTTAATGCCCAGTCCCATACTGACGATTTTCACGGCGAATCGCAATGATTTGACGTTCGTCGAGAAAATCGCTTAGGTCGTGTTGCATCGTATTACATCGTATCGGTTCTTCCCCAAAACCATGGGCGTAGATCTGTCATTGATACCCATTCAACTGGGGGATGATCTATTCATTCATCCCCCCTGATGAATAGGTATTACACCCATGTCGCTACACCCATGCCCAAAACCGTGGCTAAATCGAGTCGATTCGTTCTAGTAAATCGTTGCGAGTCGCCGTGAAAATCGTCAGTATGGGACTGGGCCTTTATAGGCACTCTTTGTACTTTTGAGATAACCATGTTCAAAACTGAGGAGCCTTCAATAAAGAAACCCGATATAGCTCTCTTTTTATTTTTGATGAATTATTTCCACAATTTGAAAATTTGAAAATATGAAAATTTGACATCATGTACAAGATTGTACACAGACCTCAATTTAGCAAAAAAATGTACTTAACGCCCTTCTTAATCTCACCTGACGATATGTGCAATAGATGGGACTTAACGATGTGGGGTACAAAAGGGGCTCAACAATACAGAGTCGTACAGTACAGTCAATGATTCATGATTTAACGTTTGACCGCATAATGATAATAAGGTATTTATGACGTCAATATATGTATATTTTTTGTGTAAAATACAATTGCCTGTGGGAACCTAATATACCATGAATCCGTATTATGGCACAAAGTAGATTCAAAGTGAACTGAATTATGTCAATAAAATTGTTTCATTTTTTATTCAAGAATTGTCAATATAACTTGCTTTTGATATTGTTATTATGTACGTACATGTATGTTCTTGATGATGTGAATAATAAATAAATCAAATATAAATGTTAAATAAAGAGGGCATAATTCTTATATTATGTACCGTAAACCGGGGTGACTTAATTGGCCAGTTTTTGAGAAAGAAGTATTTTCATCAAGCCTCACTTGAACAAATTTCTTATTTTTTACAAATAGTTTCTTATAGGGTAATGTAAAAAAACAGAAATTTGTTCAGGTGAGAGAGACTCAAGAAAATTGCATCTTTTTAAAAAACTGGCCAAATTCACCCCGGTTCACGGTACTTGTGAAATTTGGTTTAAACAATTATTTGTCCTTCTCAGAAGGGCCTACAATAGAAGCTATTACCTGGGCTGTGGCTCTTGGAATATTTATCATACTAGTACATGGTTCGGCCACAGCCAGTTGAAAGCAGCAAACAATTGCACATGCCAACAGTAATACGTGTCTGTGCACCTATACCGGGCTAGAAGAGGCATCAACGAAGCGTTCTTTCCGCTGCCCATTGTTAATTGAAAATTTTGCTTTTGTTTCTGAATATTACAAACGCTTTTAGAAAGAATTATACAACCATAATCATTTCATTTGATATTTCAACAATATTTCTTCATCTTCTAGGTTGTACAGCATGTTTTATTTTCAACTGAACAAACTTCGACCAGTACTTATATTTTTTAATCAACCTCGAGCAGAAATTTCATTTTTACTATTAAACATGTACATTGAAATATGTTATAGCATTACCTGTATTTTTATAGTTATTTTTCTCATCTCCCTTTCCCTTATAGATGGGACATGATAGTCGCAACAAGCAATTCCACAAGTTGTTCCCCTGCGTTCCTGATACAGAGTCTGTCATAAATAGTAAGTCCATTTTCTCTTCACCTTTTTATCAGTTGAGTATTATTGATCAATCATTAATAAGAGTCTAATCTTTGATATAGTTATACAATTATAGATTTATTTGTATCTAAAAAAGGTGGTTTGGATTTTAAAAATTAGACATGATAGGCATGACAAGCCCGTGCGTTCCTGATTCAGAGTCTGATGCCATAAACAGTTAGTTGACATTTTAAATCTCTTCACCTTTGTGTCATAAAATCTTAATATTGAATTGAACAATCATTGGGAGCCTAGTCTTTGATATAGTTATACAATTATACAGTTATATTTGTATTTAAAGGTGGTTTGGTGGTTTGTAAATCAGACGTGCGATGCCATCTTGTGAATGCCTTGCACACAGTGTGAAGTACACACTGGCTCAGTGTTATGCAGTGCACATATACAATACATACTAAAGATAGATATATCGGTTTTTATTGAACACATAAAATAAACAAGACTGTAGTCCGAGGACTAAAGTGCCTTGTGCACAACAAAAATATATAAACATACATGCATTTAATAAGTATATTACAACGCAAAATACAAATATTAACTAGCCTGTTTACAAATGGTGAAAGATTCCAAAATCAAATTGTCCTTCACTGCTAATCAGCCTTTTGTAGTTGCGTTTGTGTGTGTAAATGTGAAAGTCACATGCATGTTAATGATATATTTTACTCAAATATTGACAAGTCCTTCAAAAAACTATTAATATCTCTGTATCTGTTAATACATCTCATGTGTTATTTTTAAAACTCATTGAAGTATGCATTCTTTGTTTACCTTATCCTGGGAATTTCAGTACTCCCTGGGGGTTTTTCACAAAGATTCTAAGTTGAGCTTACATGTAACTCTAATAAAGTTGGACCTAACTATTATGGAAAGCCATTTGTAGCCTTGGAATACAATATATTAAAAGACAAAAAAAAAGAAGAAGAATCATAGACTTTTCATAAATGTTGCATCAAGAACATGACATTTCCTTGATTATAGAAAATATTAATGATTTGAGTCAACATTGTATACCTTTGAAATGGGACTTTTACAATCAGTTTTAAAAAGAAACTAGTTGCTTTCCATACTTTTAAAGTCCATTTAGAGTTAAGTTCAACTTTAATAGGATATATGTGAAACACCCCCTGTCCTGAATAGGCTAAACACTATTCCTGGGGATAAACAGTCAACCAGTAACCTTATGCAAATATTTGCCAAAAGGGTTGGTCATGAGATGTATACAGTTTGTTTTTTCTTCGTATTTATTTCCTAGTTTAGATTTCAGTCATGCATGCCCAAAATTATATGACTAGCTAGTAATATGTAAAATCCTCACTATTTTAGTTTGTTGCATAAACTCATATATACCAGAAATATTTGTTTTTGTAAATAAATAAAAATAAATGAAAATGTCAAAATGACAGATCATTAGTATAACCCAAATCTATAAATCATTTTAATTCAATGTTTTTTAGTTTTCCTAGATTTCTTTTTTATATCATTAAAATTGTCAAAATGACAGATCATAGTATAACCCAAATCTATAAATCATTTAATTCAATCAATATTATATTTTAACTTCCTTGATACAGAGAAATAACTGAACAGGAATATGACAAGTGTTAAATCACTTCATTCAATTAATGTTATATTTACACTTCCTAGTTATAAACTGAAAAAATATAAATTTTTTAACATATTAAACACATTAAACATTAAACAGAACAATTCAATCAATGTAACTGTTGTATTTTACCTCCCTAGAGAAATAACTGAATAAATATGACTAGAGTTATCCCATATTAATAGCATAATAGCTTAGAATCCTGTTTGCATATATTTGATCGGTGCACTATTAAATATATCCTTGGAATGTGGTTTAATCATATTTCTTGTATTGTATCTGTTCTTTGTATTAAAGGGATATATAGTGCTTTAAAATTCATTGTCATGTGGTGGTTTTAATCATGAGCATTTGATAAGATAATAAATTATTAAATGCATAATAAACTTTAGATTGAAAGAAATTCCCCTTTAAACAACATGTTTATGAAAATATTAAATGGGTCTGTCCATTCTGTGTTAAAATATGTAAAGCTGACAAATGTGAATATTTTTGTAACATTTTAAAATAGCTGTAATTTCTCTCAGACGAAATAGATAGAAATTATACAATCACATTTGTTTTCACATTTCAATTTTGCCCTCCTTACAAAATGTACATGTACATTATGTGTATATAATTGCCCCCCTCTCAACTATAACCAAACCACCCCTTTAATCTTGATTTAATTTGCTTTTTTTAAATTTGTTGTGTGCATTATACTAATCAATGCTCAATGCTGGCCAAACATTCCCTGCTAATAAGAATTCATGAGGTTTTGATTACTAGCAAATTAATGTATACTGCTGTCAAATGTTTGCACTTCCCTAGCCTGATGTTCAGGGCCCATATTCAATTATTCATCAAACCGCACTAGCAGTGAACAAATACATGGGGGCTCAGGGCCATTAAAGTGCCCCCAAAACAATTAAAGAGCCCCCTTAAATTTGCATAGAGTTCAGTGCAGTTTTGTTAGTGTTATTTTTATGCAGGCAAACTTGAAATGTAGCACAAACAAAATAAATATGATTTCTTTTCCCTGCGCATTGCATTAGTTCAAGTCTACATGCATTTTAATAGATGATAGGGCTAAGTTTGCAACACCATATCATTTTAGTTGCCAACTAGGGTTAGGTTAGAAGGTAATACATGCTTACCCAGATAACCGTAGTTAGTGATTAAGACAAATTTGTGTTACTAAGCCCGAGGACCCTATCATAAGCTAGAGTGGTTTTATGAATATACTTGATTCTAATGAATGCAGTTCGATGCATAAAATGTACCTGACATACAGTACATTAGTTGTTGCTATATATGTAGGGCAAAACTCAGGGATGTACTTTTTTGGTTAAAAGTATTCAAATATATGTACCTTGTGACAAGACAATCATTTATGCATGATTTTCATTCTGCCAATTTAATAAATTAATGAGCAAATTATACCCCCCCCCCAAAAAAAAACAACAACACACAGCAACAACAACAACAAAGCAAAGCAAAATTAAAGCCAGATATTTTGTTTCTTCAACATGGGAACAATTTGCATTTTTATAAGCTTCAGTGCGTCTACTAGATTGCGACCATCAATCATATCAGTTGGGAGTTGTAATCGGAGTTGCCTATGAATGTTGAAACACCCATGAATTTTGATCCAATACAACTCGGAATTATTAAAGAACGGATACAGAGTCTGACTTTGATATAGAAGCAAAGACATTCTTAACCCCTTGTCTACAGGAAACTTGTTGGCTATGTACAAAGTCTACCTGGATTTCAAAATCTTGATTTGGAAATAGTTACTCAACAAAAAGTGGCATTAAAGGGAACCAACACCCCAACATATTATTCTTATCGATGAAAGGTCACAGTTTTAGTAGTCCATTCCACCAACAAGTTCAGAAAGATAGGTTTATATAATTGAAAAATTATATAATTGAAAAACTCTTCACCACACTATTGTCAGTGTTCATGGATGAGCTGAAGAAGACTATCTATTGTCTAGGATGTATAATAATAATAATGTTTCGATTTATATAGCGCCTAATATGATTGATATTCATCTCTAAGCGCTTTACAATGATATTATTACCCCGGTCATAGGATACAATGCAAACCAGTACACATTGTGTGCACCATCTCCACTCCCTGGGGAGCATTCCTTCCAAGCGGCTCATGGGCATTGAGAAGATCGTTCACATAAATGCTTTTACCTCCTACCGGGTCCCCATATATACACCTGGGTAGAGAGCAGCAATTGTGGATAAATTGTCTTGCTGAAGGACAAACGCGATGGGCAGGGTTCGAACTCGGGATCTCATGATCGGAAAGCGCGCGCTCTACCAATCTTGCCACACCACATCTTCTGCATCTTCTGTGATTCTATTGCCTCCAAACGTATGCATGTATAGAATTGGTTGGTGATTAATTGAACTGTTTATGAATTACACAACCCTTTGCCAAGCATTGGACATCTATTTAATATCAAACAACGGTACCAAAACATATAAGGCTATGTTGTTCTTTGCGCGTTGGTCCCCTTTAACAGGTGGAAAATAATGAGTATATGGAAAGATTCTAGTTCAATGGACATTTAGATTGCATTTTTCTCATATTGCAGAATCCAATATTAGGGTATTAAAATGTCTTTTTAATATTTTACAGTAACTGAAAGCTAGTAAACCTGTGTTGTCTTTTGGTTTGTGGATTGTTTCTTGTCGTATCTTTAGTGTTTATCTAATATTCAAATAGATTTTTGTTGTATGTATGGTATCTGGATCAAAAAGTATCCACTGCGCTGCAAGCATAATTCTCCCCTGGTTAACATGATTTTATGAAATTAGCGTACTTCGGTAATTAATATGCGCATAATTTGCATATTTAACATTGGATCATTTAAACAAAAACATGAACGCGTCACCAATATTTCAATGTACCTCCATGCAAAAATGTGCTGGAATCAGACAATCGGTCTTCGAGATCTTAGGGGGAGGGGGGTCAAATTGCCCCCCCCCCCCCCCCCAGTAAAAACCTGATCTGAAATACGCCAGTTAAAATAGGGTTAAAGGATTGCGCCCATGATTAGGGGTTGGGTTCTATGGGAAACGTGTGTTATTCTAAAATCATATTGGTTTCCTACAGGCCAACACTGAACTAGTGGTGAGGAAAACAGTATTATGTTTATTTCATTACCATGACAACAAATGTAATTAGTATATTAACTAAAAGGCCAATGGGACTATCGTTTTTTCCACATCACATCATTTTATCACTCTTGGCTCATTAAACACCATTTTAGCTTAACCCATTGCCTACAGAAACCTGGTGGGTCCTGTATTAACTCTATGGGGATTGTAAAATCTAGTAGGGAACAGGTTAACCCATTGCCTATGGGAACCTGGTGGGTCCTGTATTATTCCTGTATTAACTCTATGTGGATTGTATAATCTAGTATGGAACAGGTTAACCCATTTGCCTACAGGAACTGGGTGGGTCCTGTATTCACTCTATGGGGATTGTAAAATCTAGTAGGGAACAGGTTAAGTATAGTTTCCCGTCCGGTCCAATCCATTAACTTGATATATACCCTTTCCATTTAAAAACAGTTGTCATCCATCACTTGATGCAAATTATTTAAATTGCATTTTAGGCCTAATCACCTTGTGCATGTTTAATGCAAATTGTTATAGTTGCTGTAATGTTCTAATGGATTAAAGAAATGACTAAATGCTTGCTGCCACTCATAGCATGCAGTGGCACATTTGGGCAATTACATTTTGAGAATTTTTTTTTAAATACCCGCCTGATTGGAAGTTTTGGGCAATTTCATTTTCAGAAAGTTTAAAATTACTTGTCTGATTACACGTTTCATTTCCAATATTATTTTAAGGGGAGGGCCAAAGTCGTAAAAAGTGACTTTAGGTTGCCAGATCTCCACAACAAGTTTAAACCGATTTTAATTGCAAGTATTTGTAATGAGACAACATAATTCAGAGGTCTACCTCAACAAATTTGTTGCGAACACCTCCAAATCCAAGATGGCGTCCAAAAAAGCAGCCGTTTTGCATTGTTATAGATAATTGGCGAGATTTCCCAAACGACACCTCATATCAACATTATTATGCAGTCATATTAAAGGCAATAACATTTCCTATAATCTGATACCAAACACCGTGGAGTTCAGGATATGTAACACGGTCATTTTTAGCCCCAAACTCAAAATTTAGGCATTTTTTCCCAAAAATATGAAATTATTGATTTACATAATTACGCATAATTCAATTATTGTATTAGCAGTTGAATTAATACTTTTCAGAAAACTGTCCAATTATATCAACTATACTCTCTGAAAATTTCAAGTATGTACCGTATCTGAACAAAAAGTTATAGTTCTTGGAAGTCAGCATTGATATCGACAAAACGGGTAGTTTTGCATGAATTCTTATGCTATACAGGGTGTCTCAAAAATGTGTAATCTTAATTATAGGATTTGTATTTCAAAATGATTGCGTCAATCTCGGGACACCTTGAATTCCATTTATGAACAAATAAAAACAAACACCATTTCTTGTAATATGACGAATATTCCACCATCATTATGTAGTCCGTCTAGATGTCGTGTCCCCTCGTGTCGTGTCTGTCTTTTATTTATCATAAATCAAGCGCTAAAAATGAACTTAATTCCACTCCACATGGAGCATTCCAGTCATCTGCATACTGACGCGCATACCATGCATATTGCGAATTCGAATCATATTGGGTGTCCATGATGTGTTTAAAACATTGTCAAGATCATGTTCATTATATTGAATAAGTGTCTTACTGAAGTACACAATATGCGGGACGTAATATGTGCAGAGCGTATCTAGATTCGAACACCATCTTGATCGCAAGGTATGCACCCTTCATTCATGCCCTTCATATCTTATTACATGTAACTGGAGACCATACAGGTCTATACAAATTATGACTCAGTATTAAAACAAAACAAACTCAATTGCTAAACTAATATGTACAACACCGAAAAGCCTCAGCAAGCCGAATGTTAGTTTTTTTGTGCACTACACTGTACTCGTGTAACCATGGTAACAACAGCCGATTATGGACAAAAATATACCAAATCAACCAATATTCATTTTAAAAACTTAAAAATAGCAGGTGAAGGGTGTTATTTCACATGTGATTTGCTTTCCTCCATGTTCACGCGAAAATTAGTGTGTATAATGCGGCTTGTACTAACCAGATATATGATTTATTGTATTTCTATTGTTGTCGTTACTATGGTTACAAATGTACACGGTGGTACAAAAAGTTATTCTACTATAAACATAATAGCCTATTCAAAGTCTTCATCGAACCCTTAAAAAGTCTAGCTAACTGTGGTGTTCCGAATAATAATCATGTTATAAACATAATTATCCAGATATGGTCGATCCAACTGTAAAGGACGAGCGCCTCCCATTCGAATAGTGCACTAAATAGTGCACTTTGCATGATGGATTTATTACTGCAGTGACATTTCCGATACTCTATTTTCGTGTATTGCAAACCAATGGCGGCATATTTATGACATAAAAGAAGAAAATTGAATTTTTTTCTAAAAAAGGGATAAACAATATGTCATTATTTAAGAGAATTTCTTAAATTAAGTCCGTAAACAAGAATTACATTTTATTGGGGCACCCTGTATAGTGTTCGAAATCGTACAAATTTGCTGTATTTGTCGATATCAAATGCTGACTTCCAGTTATTATAACTTTTTGTTCAGATATGGTAAACACTTGACATTTTCACAGCCTATTGCTGATATAACTGGACAGTTTTCTGAAAAGTATTAATTCAACACCCAGTGCAATTCTTGATATATGCTGAATTATGTAAATCAATAATTTCATATTTTTGGGGGAAAAGGCCTAAAATTTGAGTTTGGTGCTAAAAATGACCGTGTTACATATCCTGAAACCCATTGTGTTTGGTATCAGATTATAGGAAATGTTATTGTCTTTAATATGACTGCAAAATCATGCTTATTTCAGGTGTTGTTTGGGAAATCTCGCCAATTGTATAAAGTAAGTCAAAACAGCTACTTCTTTGGACGCCATCTTGGATTTGGAGGTGTTCGCAACAAATTTTTTGAGGTAGACCTCTGAATTAATTTGTCTCATTAAAAATGCTTGCAAATAAAGTTGGTTTAAACTTGTTGTGGAGATCTGGCAACCTAAGTCCTTAAGGAAGCCACTTTTTCGATGTTGGCCCTCCCCTTATTTGCACAATTAGATTTTCAGAAGTTTAAAAATACTTGCTTGATTGGAAATTTCAGTTACGCAATGACAATGTGCAGAAAGTGTCGAAAATACTTTTGACTATTAATGTTGATTAAGCGTACCCAAATTAGGCCACCACATTTCTTAATCCCCCCGCAATATTACATACCTTCACCTAATTGGCAATTGACGCAATGTCGATGTTATCTTATGTTCAGATCGTTTGTTCGTTCTTTCATGTCTTATCCCGATTAGTGTCTCTAAATCATGTCCCTTAATTGCTAGATAGTTGTAATGTCTGTGATATAAATAGAGATTATTACAATACATGTTAAAATAACTGGATTTGCTCATCCAATTCGTTCAGGCTGGTCAATCCAACTGGTTTTCAGTTGGTTCAGCTCAGTATACGTTGCCTCAGGACTACTGTTTTGCCGGTCAAGAGCTAGTCGGAGATCATTCGAGGCCGATTCAACATATTTAATCGGCTACGACTGAGCAAAACCAACTCTAGCCTGACTGAAGACCAGTCGGATTGGGTCAAGTCAACTCTGTGTGCGGAGGGCTTTAATTAGACCATTCAGAACTGGTCCCCAAAATACTTGGGTCGAGGTCTATGGAGATACATATATGCATGTCATACCAACATTAAAAAGTCACAAATTGGTTAATGATATTAAAGGGTAGTCTAAAATTTGAGAACTTATTTAAATTTATTTTCTGTGCTTGCTATTGTTACTTTCAGCATATTCCTGTGCCTTAGTCCGAGACATTCTTCTACAGGGGAGGCTCTTCGTCTCAGAAAACTGGCTCTGCTTTCATTCCAACATATTCAATTATGAAAAACAGGTAAGTTCTAGATCATTTCAATGAATTTGAATAGGTAGCATTTTAAACTGTCAAAGCACATATTTGACACATGTATAATACTTAACCCATTCAGGACTGGTCCCGAAAATACTCGGGCTAGGGTAGCAAAATCAATCGTCCTGAACGGGTTAATACAACGGTTCTGTCCCTATCCAATCCTCTATCCATCCTTTCTCCTCCTTGACCTTGTCCTCATCAGCATTGTCCTCCCCCTTCCTCCTTGACCTTGTCCTCATCAGCATTGTCCTCCCCCTTCCTCCTTGACCTTGTCCTCATCAGCATTGTCCCCCCGTTCCTCCTTGACCTTGTCCTCATCAGCATTGTCCTCCCCCTTCCTCCTTGACCTTGTCCTCTCCAGCATTGTCCCCCCCCCCCGTTCCTCCTTGACCTTGTCCTCATCAGCATTGTCCTCCCCCTTCCTCCTTGACCTTGTCCTCTCCAGCATTGTCCCCCCCCCCCGTTCCTCCTTGACCTTGTCCTCATCAGCATTGTCCTCCCCCTTCCTCCTTGACCTTGTCCTCTCCAGCATTGTCCCCCCCCCCCGTTCCTCCTTGACCTTGTCCTCATCAGCATTGTCCTCCCCCTTCCTCCTTGACCTTGTCCTCATCAGCATTGTCCCCCCTTCCTCCTTGACCTTGTCCTCATCAGCATTGTCCTCCCCCTTCTCACTTCAACCATCTATAAGTTTCTCCTCCTACCCTCTTCCTCTCCCCCTCCTCCCCTCTATACCCTCTTCTTCCTTGGCCTCTTCCTCCCCTTTTCCTCATCCTCCCCTCTTGTTTTACTTATCCCTCCTCCACCTCCTGCCTATCCCATCTCCACCCTCTTCTATTCCTTCTCATTCTCTTTATTTGTCTTTCTCCATTTCTCCTTTTCCACTGCTACCTGTTTCTTCTGTATTCTTCACTTTCCATTCTTCCTATATATAATTCGCCCTCATTCGTGTTCCTTCATGTCTCTCAAGTCAATCCTCACAACATTCATCATTTGTCCAGCTTGTGTATGCAATTAATATAGCCTTCAGTATCTGTTAGGAGTCTTTTTTTTTACAGTGGTCGATGAAATGGCATTGCATTTTTCCTTGGAGACTTGGAACATTATTGCAGCTGATAATAGTGTGTTAGATTGTCACCTTTAGTATTCAAGGTGGGCAAGAGCATGACGCATTATTCTCTGTTTCCGTCTAACAACACATTAATAAACACTACCAATGCTTGTCAAAATGCACATGACATCACTTTGACATAGGCCATATGTTCTGAGATATGTTACCAGTACATTAAGAAATGACTATGTGAAGTGAACAAAATGTTAACATTATTTTTCTTATAAAAAATTATTCTTTCTTATTAAACACTAATATTTACAAGTAAACTTTAATGCCAACTTTCTGTCTTCTCCCCACATTGTTAACCAGGTTGCAATACGAGTCGAGACAATCACCAAGCTTACCAAAGAGCGGACAGCGTTTGTGGTTCCCAATGCAATCGGTATCCAGACACCCTCAGAAAAGGTCAGTAGTCTGTGGTATAGACACGAGCAGAGCTGCCAACCATTCCATTTTGCCAGAATTTTTCACCTTTCAACCATAATTATGGCATTCCCTTTTCTATGTAAAATCACATTTCCCTTATTTTCAATCATATTATATACAGTAGGTATGAGAATCCCTTTCCCCTAATTTTAAATCATATAATATATTAGGATCCCTTTCCCCTTATTTTCAATCATATTATATATTTCATCTATGGTGAATGCAATATATAGTGACCACTGAAGGGAAGCAAGAATACCACTGTAGATAGGTGACCTCTATATACAGGTTCTTTTACATTCTTTTTCTCTGCAGGGGATCACTCCCAGTGGCCACTATAGACAGGTGGCTGGTAAGACAGGTTTGACTGTAACTATAATACAGAGTATTTATTGAGGGTTTGACTGTCAATGAACCTGTCTATAGAGGTCACCTGTCTACACTGGTATTCTTGCTTCCCTTCATTGGTCACTATTACACTATAGACAGGTTTGACTGTAATTTGTTTCCCTTATATAAGGTCATATTTAAATAGCTTCCACAAAAGACCTTACCTGTAAATTTACCTGTTAATTACCTGATAATTAAGAAACTATACCCTGTAAGTAGAAACAAAACTAAATCTGTAAGGACAAAAATAGATTTTGTTTTGTGCAACAACATTTTTCCCTTGAACATGATATAATTTGTGTCATGAGCATCTCCTTTGTTGATTTTTGTGCAATACAAGAAACTGCGAGCAGAAAACTCACTATGTCGTATGGGGGTAATGATAATACAACAGTTTTGAGCATTGATATGTTGCCTTTAATAAGCACTGTGTATCACTGTCATTTGTCCCCGTTATATAACGTCATATTTAAATAGCTACCACAGAAGATCTAGCCTTAGCTTACTGGGAAACTAAACTCTGTATAAAAGATGGATGACCTGCAATTTGGTATTTTGTTCAAGGATTTTTCCTGGCAAACAACAGTTTTTCCCCCTCGTGATATCTGTGTGCCATTTTAAGCGTCTCCTTGGTTGAATATATGAGAAACCGCACGCAATAAAAAATCACTATTGTCGTATCGTGCCTGTTTCGTGATTAAAAAACCTTGGGGTAACCTATGAGTGTTCAATGTCGTATTGGGTTCCGGGCTCATAATTACGCAGGAGATAGACTTTCTGCACGTACAAACGTACTTGTAACCGTATCATAGTGGGAGGAAATGGTCATTGTGGTCATTATAAAGACATGTTTTTCCAAAGGATATTAACCCGTTTGGTACGAGAGTTTGCAATCCCCATAGAGTTGATACAGATAATTATTATTTAAAAAAATGTATTATATTTTTCAAAGAAAAAGAAGCAAAGTTATATTGCATACATGTAGAATTGAAAATCTAAAACTATAACACCGGAGATTGATTTTCAGCGAAAAAATGTACTTGAGATGCTACAGTGGGAGGTGGACGTAGCCATTGTGATAATTTAAATAAAAACATGTTCCATATTTCCAAGATCTAAGGTGATAGCACTAGTTAGAGATTGTTTTTCAGCATCACAGGAAGTAAAAAAAGGTTGTTGTGATTTTTTACAGCGAGTAGTATAGGGTTCTGGGATCATTATATTTGCTGGGGATAGGATTTCAGCAGCGAAATTATGTTCTTGAGACGATCGTGGGAGGTTGAACCAATCATTGTGATCAGTATAAAACAAAATCTTGTTTAATAGATATTTTCCAATGAATACAAGAAGCCAAGTTGTTGCATAGACTTCAAGATGTAAGCTGATTACACAAGAGATTGATTTTCAGGGAAGAAGAAGAAGAGGCAAATTTTGTTGTATAGACCTGAAGATCTAAGATGATAAATCTTGATTGATTTTCAGCGTAACGGGAGGTGATAAAGGTTGCTGTAATTTTTTACAGCGAGTAGTATAAGGTTCTGGGATCATTATTTTTGCTGAGGATAGGGTTTCAGCAGCGGAAATATGTTCTTCGAGACGATATCGTGGGAGATGGATGCAACCATTGTAATAATTATATTTACATTTTTTTCTTCTCTATTTTCAATGAATATTATTAAGAAGAAGCAGCAATATTTTTTTTGTGCAAAGACTTCAAAATCTCAGAAGATTACACTAGGGACTGAATTTCAGCGAACAAATGTGCTAGAGATGATACCACAGAAAGTGAAAAAGGTTTTTGTGATAGAATTAATTTTGATAATTATTTTTTTAAAACATGTTCTTTATTTTCCAATGAATATTTAGAAGAAGTTCTAAGCAAAGTTTTGTTTTGCATAGACTTCAAGATTACTTTTGCTTGACTAAAGTCAAGATTATGACCATACATGGTTTTTTTGAACACCCCATTTTATTTGTAAAACTAAGATTTGGATATGAAAATAAATAACAGAAAGATCTAAGATGGTTACACCAGAGATTGATTTTCAACGAACAAATATGCTTGAGATGATACCATAGGAAGTGAAAAAGGTTGTTTTGATGTATTACAGTCAGTGGTATTGGGTTCTGAGATCATAATTACGCTGGGGATAGAATTTCAGCATAAACATCTTCTTGAGACAATATCGTGGGAGGTGGAAGCAATCATTGTGATAACTATTTTGAAGAAAGAAAAAACACATACTATATTATTTTCCAATGAATATTATAAGAAGAACCAATGCTGTCTTTTTGTTTACACAGAATTCAAGATGTAAGATGATAACATTTGTAAGAGATTGATATTCAGTGTACGAAACACTTGAGATATGATACAGTGGGAAGAGAACAAGGTTAAATATTCCCAAGATTATTATACAAATACATTGCCTAGACTCCGAGATTATGCTGTGATTGAAATTTGCTTGAGACGATATCGTAGGATGAGTTTTCAAGCTAGAGGATGAAGAGTGTACAGATGATGCTGTTTAGAATTAAGTCAAACCTGTTCTTGTAATTATCATTATTTAAAGACCGCCTGCCTATAAGGACCATTTTCTTTTATCCCCAGAAAGCATTTTTAAATTGTAAATTAACATATCTATATGAAATTTTTCATATCAACTACTCTTCTCTGTCTCCATTTGATGGTCTATGTATATCTATTAATATTTATAAAGTAAATGTCACTAATAAAAGAAAATGATATCAATGAGTCGTACATAAATATAAACATACATATATAATAGGAAAAAACGTTAAATAAACACTGTGTGTCTATAAACATGCATGATTTGACGTCATATCTTGATCAAACATAATTGTCACCAAATTACCTTTCAAGGTGCAATGCGATGTGGCAAATAAGCCTCTAATTAGTTAAAATGATGATTTATTTCACAAACATGAAATGGTGAAATGAAAGTGAAACTGGTATTAGTGTACAGTATTGGAAGCTCCTCATTCAGTTTGTACAGGTCTATATACCCTAGTGCCTGCATTGACCATCAAAGGCTCTTTGGCATTTTGCACTCTACAAATATATATTTCTAATTTTATTATTATTTAAAAAGATGAAATGAAATGTAAAGCATAAATTGTAAATTTCAACTACCAATTCAATATTTATTATCAAATGAACAAATGACTGATATTTATAATTAGCATTAATACAATGTGTACATCTCTGATGTCGGAAGAACATGCACGCTCCACAGACTATAGTCTGAATATATTTGAAACCAGTCCTGAATGGGTTATCACTCGTTAGAATAACATGAATGGAAATACAAATGAGGTGTGGAAATTACATACATGTAGTTTTTTTTTTTTTATGGAAACAAAACTTCCCTACTAGATTTTGCAAACCCCTATAGAGTTTCCTAACAGGTTCTCGTACGCAATGGGTTAACGGCATCTGCTTTCAAGTACAAAATGTGGCTCAATGGATTTGCCGAGCATGAATATGATAATAAAACCATAAGAACTGTACATGAACATTGTAACAGTATGTGTTCTCAAGGAATTGCTATGATAATGCTTTTTTTTAAACAGCTGCCATAATATTCCTTGTAAGTGCTATTGAACGGGTGGTCATGCGGACCTGAATTGCCAATTTGTCGCAATAAGTACCGTTGTTATTTCTGAGGGAAAACATCCCACTAGATACTGTACATGAGTTCTTTTACATAAATGATAGTGTAAAAAATACTGTAAAGCGCTTGAAAGATGATATTGTATGATATTATATGCCATATATAAACCAAGCCGTTTATTATTGTTATTATTGTTATTATTATTATCATTATCATTACTATTATTTTTATCATTATATCAAAATTTTCCTACTGTTTCAAATCTAATTCCCATTATCTTTTATTGCATTTATTGCATGTGTATGCCCTTTCAAATACACACACAATGCATTAAACAAAATAATAATAATTGGGGTCATTTACCGCCCTGAAAAATATGAAAAAGCCTCAGAATAGATTTTTGGTTTAACAATTTCATTAAGTACAATTTCAAACAAATTTCAAAGTATTACCAATTATAAGGCAGGTAATCTTGAAAAGTAGCCTTTGAAATAATGAGAGTCAGAAATAAGCATAGCTTTTTGTCCTAGAAGAATCTTCGTCAAGGCAAAAATGACACATACACACAAACTGATAAATGCAAACATGCACACAGATACATCATACATCATATGTTTATTGTGCACCATTTTCACATCTAATGTAGATCTCTGTATAATGCACAGGCAACATCTGTCAATACTAGAATAGTCCTAGGCCAGAATGTAGAACTCTTAAACTGATGCCCCCATTTTGGTTAGATATTATATGGTGATGTTAAAATTACATATTAAAATTGTTTCCTCCTCTTATTCAACCTTTTCCCATATCGAAAATAAAACAAAACTGTTTTGTTATCACCTACTAGTTTGGTTTTTATGTTATATAGTTGTATTTAAATTGACATTTTTGTCACAGCTTTTCTTATTTTGATATATCGAGGGGAGCGGCATTTCATCTTCATGTAATTTAGAATATGTCGCCAGACCGGGAATATTGAACTGTACAACGAACCCATGCCCACCACCCACCATTTTGGTGTGATAAACCCATATCTCAACTTGTCTTGTTATCTTTACACTCTCGGTTGAGTATCCCATTAGTTGTGGAGTCCCTGGAGTACTAGGGGCGATTTTTACTTTAGAACATCAATTCTTCATGAACCCCAGTCGGAGATCCAGGGGCATTAATAACAATTCTAGGAATTCATGTATATATGTTGGCCCAATATTTAACCTTTTCCCTATACCCAGGGGGCAAACCACCATTTTTTTAGGATTTCAGCTTTTGCCTGTTGTAAAAGGTTGGCCATCAGAAATGGCTTCTAGGACCTTCTAGGATCACAACCTAGGTGGACAACCTCGCGAACTAGCTGCTGGAAGTCCACAGAATGAGTTTCAAGAAAACCACACCTATATGCACTTAATAGTGTGTTTCAGCCTTAGGGGTCATGAACACCCAGTCGCACATCTTGCAAAATTACACCACAATGCACGCCTGATTCCAACTTGTTTTTTTTTTTGGAGGGTCTTCCTCAGAATATTTGAGCATATTGCAGCTTTGGTTAATACTGTGTCATACGTCGTTACAAAGTGGTGCGTCACACACGGACGTGAAATTTCGTATACAGCGCTTATGTATAAAATACAAATAAATGCTTAAGAGTCAAAAATAGGATTTTTTAATCTTTAAAAACCTAATTCGCTTTTGAAATACCTATGAAGATCATTATACAGCGACACCAGCTATGTTAATTGATAAATCAATACAAAACATAAGCAATACAAACAAACAAATACATAAGAATATGAGTTTTCAATGTATTAATTTGTTTAGATGTGTTATATTTGCGATGAAAATTATACAAAATTCATCTAAAACATCATAACCTTTCATTCACAAATTTGAATCAGATTGGGGGAGGTGTGTGTTTGTCTTGGGGGGGGGGGGGGGGGGGGGTTGAAGGGGGTTAACAAGACCAACCATACCTCATCAATGGGCTCCAAAAATAACTATAATCGAGGACTACTCACCCAGTATGGACGAAGGGTAACTGAAGGCTTACATGACAAGTTCCAAGCATAGTATATTACTAGTTTTTAAAAGAGGTACATTATGAAGCTTGAAAGGGGGTATTATTGTCTCCAGAAGCAACCAAGTATGCAATATGCTCAAATTTGGTATCAAACGATGCGCAGGACTCTAGGGAAGACCTCAATGAAAAGACGTGCTGGAATCAGCAGGCATTGTGGTGTAATTATGCAAGATGTGTGACTGGGTATGCATGACCCCTAAGGCGGCTGAAACACACTTTTTAGCTGCATAAGGGGTGAATATCTTTAAAACCCATCATGTGGACTTCCAGCAGCTAGTTTGCGAGGTTGTCCACCTAGGTTGTGATCCTAGGAGGTCCTAGAAGCCATTTCTAGTGATCAACCTTTTACAAAAGGCAAAAGCTGAAAAACCCCTTTTGCCCCCTGAGTACTTTACCAAAACTCAATATCCCTTTAACAATAAAATCATGGGACAGGTTTCGGTTTAAAATTTCCCTTTCGTTCAAAAGATATTTACGATTGAAGTGTTCAGATGTTAAATTATCCACTGGACCACGAAAACCGTGTACAAAGTGAGTGCAATGAGTTGGGTTAATATCACATTTTTGCTCATTACTCGGCCATATAACGTCCATTTAACTTGAAATTTTCACACAGCACCCAGTGGACATATTATATAACAATAAAATTCATTGTATCAATCACTAATCACTTTTTGCACATGTCAACAAAGTTACTAGATCCCTTTAACATGTATCATGTACAATAACTATACAGTCGACTCCTCTGTGAATTATATGCGTCTCACTTTCAATCACGAATCACGTGTATAACTAATTGGTTATGTATGCCAATTGCTTTGTATGGAAAGGGTCAATTAAAATAATTTAATTGATTTTTCCATCAGGGCGTAGATTCAAATGTGATATTGTGTTCTTTTCTAACCATAATTTTTTAATTTGCTTTGTGTCTCGTTTTCAACAAAGCAAGTTGGGCATGGATGCAATTCTTGAATAATTTACACGCCACTTACTTGGTATAATCTGCATTATTATCTCGGTAATGAAATGCTAAAACATGTCGTCAATCATATTCCTAAAGTCGAAAGTAATTTCGTTAATGGAAATCTGTTGCAGCTCAATCGAAAACTAGGTGTATTTGCATTTCATTTTCGAAAGAGATGAAATTACACGTTCGAATCGTTTCTCTAAAAAACACGTTAAAAACACGTTACACGTACAAGGTCTCCAAATAGGTCCCCAATAATTTATTTTTACTGATTGAATTGTTTGTGGTGGTTGAAACGATTCTACATGTAGAGAAAATTAATACATTGATTTAGAGTGATATATTGGTGAATTGTATGGTTGAAATGATTGATTGAAATGATTCTACCTGTAGAGAAAATGAATAATTTGTTCTAGAGAGATACATCGGTGACTTTTATGGTTGATATGATTCTACCTGTAGAGAAAATGAATAAATTACCCAGGGGGCAAACCACAATTTTGTTAGGATTTCAGCTTTTGCCTGTTGTTAAAGGTTGGCCAACAGAAATGACTTCTAGACCTTCTAGGATCACAACCTAGGTGGACAACCTCGCGAACTAGCTACTGGAAGTCCGGATGAGTTTCAAGAAAACCACACCTAATGCACTAAATAGTGTGTTTTAGCCTTAGGGTCATGAATACCCAGTCACACATCTTGCACAATTACACCACAATGCATGGTGATACAAGCTTGTTTTTTCATGGAGGTTTTCCCTAGAGTCTTGCGCATCGTTTGATACCAAATGTCACACTTCATTACAACGTGATGCGTCACACATGGACGTGAAATTTCGAATACAGCGCTTATGTATGGAATGCAAATAACTCCCTAAGAGTTAATAATAGGCTATATTTTGATCTTTAAAAACTTAATTCGATTTAAAAAACATATTAAGAGCATTATACAAGGACACCAACTATGTAAATTGATAAATCAATACAAAACAAAAGCAATACAAACAAACAAATACATAAGAATATGAGTTGTCAATGTATTAACTTGTTTAGATTGCGTTAAAACGATACAAAATCCATCCGAAACATCATAACTTGTCATCATTTGAATCAGATGCGGAGGAGGTGTGTGTGTGTGTGTGTATTTTTTTTTGGGGGGGGTGGTTGGAGGGGGTCACAAGACCATCAGTGGACTCCAACAAAAAATATAATCGAAGACTACTCACCCAGTATGGACGAAGTGTAACTGAAGGCTTACATGACAAGTACATAATATGAAGCTTGGAAGGGGGTACTGTTATTAAGGATTGGCCCCATAAAGTGGATTATAGGACCTTCTAGGAACACAATCTGTGTGCAAAACCTTGCTGGAAGTCCACGTCAAGCGTATACTGAAAAAACCCGTCTACACCAAACCACTCATCTCTGCCGAGTTGTAATATATGCTGCACATTCATTCATCAGTTTATCCAGCACACATCATATATGTCGTGTCATCGGGGATAAAGAGCTGTAGTCGAGGTCATGGCAGTACTGGAAACCAAACCGTATACAGCAACAGCACATTCCTTCAATTCCAAAGCATGGAACTGCCTTCTTCATGTATAGGAACAGTTATTCTGGCACCCTTTAACACATCAACATGATATTGCCTTGCCCAGGTTTTCTGTGTAGTTGACACTAGAACTGCTTTTCTATCATTGAGGGACTATCCAAATTCTGTACATGATGGAAAGTTTGGCTTGGGAATGTGCGCATTTTTATCAATGATGGCATAAGAAGCTCGTTTGAGACAAAGGAGAAAAGCGTCCTCTTTACGAGGCAGTATCTTCAAGAGAGTTGACTCGTTGTTCAAGAACTTTTAAGCTCTCAGTTTTCCCAGATCGGAATCCTTAAACTGGTCTGCTTTGGTGCTGTAAACATCCATTGTGAGTTCTCGTGTCCGAGTGATAGTGACATATGGCGCACATTGCATCAACAACCACTGTTCTTTTACAGTTCGGTTGTCATTGACATTGACTACAACCTCTTTATCCCTGATGACACGATTCTGACCAGATGTATGGTGTGGGCTGGATGAATGGAGATGCAGCATAGAGGGAGCATTATACACTTAAACTCTGTTTGTAGAGATGAGATGGCTGCATTTAGTGGGTTTTTTGTAGATGCTTTTCAAGTTCCGCTTCATGTGGACTTCCAGCAGCTAGACCAACTAGGTTGTGTTTCTAGTATAAGGTCATATGAGTCATGTATGTGGGCCAACCTTTAACATGAGCCAACTATGTTCATGTGTGTTATACCTCCTTTGCAAGCTTCACGATGTATCTCCTTATAGACCTAGAATGAGACTTGCCCTCACACGTGTCATGTAAGCCTACATACACACTTCGTCCAAACTGGGTGGATAGACCTCGATTATAATTATTGTTGGAGTCCATTGATAAAAGGCTGGTCTTTTGAACACCCCTTTGAAATGTTTGAGGGCTGGTACTTTGAGGGCTGGTAAGACGGCATCATGTGACAGGGGAGGGATCAGCGTTGCCAATTACATTTGAACAGGGGTGCGATCGCCCAATTGTATGTATACTCAAGCCATGGAGCTGTATTTAGGACATCTAAACTGGGCTCCAAAAGAAACTTATCACTTCTTCAGAGCGACACACATTAAAATCCAAAGCATAACAATTAATCATAATTGGGCATAGATTAGCTATAATACTCCTTAGCAAGCTCATTTAAAAAAAATTATGTATTCTTTAGTCAACAAAGAATAAAATAAGGTGAAATCGCAAGAGGTAATTTTTTTTAAATCACAGAAACTGCTCTCCTTCCGGGCACAGAGCTCTGTACGGACAATAGCCAGTCTAGTGGTTACATAACCTGCTTTGAAGTTGAATGAATAGCTATTGAAAGTTCTGAATAGACCACCTTTCGTGGAGGTTCGGAGCGAGCAGTTTCTGTGATTTTTGAAAAGTGAGCTGTAGTGATTCCATAGCATTTTTCTCTTTTTTGGCAAAAGCAAACTTTTGATTTTTCAGATATGCTTCATAAGGAGAATGATAGCTTATTTGTGTCTAAATATGATTCAATATGATGCTATGGATTTTAGTGAGCGCCGCCCTAAAGAAGTGATAAGTTTCTTTTGGCGCCCAGTTTATGTAGCTCATGTAGCTCTTGTGGCTCAAGCCTCACTAATTTGTCATGTCTTGAAGATTTGTTAAAAAAATATTATTTATATTTTGTTTTGAAAAGGAAATGTATACTTATATAATTATTAATAATATAAATGCATCAAAATATAAAGAAAGAATCGTAGGTGGCGACAATAGTCAATATTGACTTATTGCCAAAAAGAACTAAATTACAACAACAACAACAACCCTTCCCTCCTCCCGTGTATCTCATTCAAGGGATAAGCTTAATATGTGATTTTGTGGATATATTTTGTATCATTTGATATAGTAATTTAACCACATCTAAACAAATTATAGCATTAACAACTCATATTCTTATGTATTTCATTGTTTTGTATTGCTTATGTTTTTTATTTTTAATAATTTACATACTTAGTTTCATTTTATAATGCGAATTACGTTTTTAAAGATCGAAATAAAGCCTATTTTTCATTGTTAAGAATTTAGTTGCCTTTTATACATATGCGCTGTATACAAATTTCACGTCCGTATGTGACGTATCACGTTGTAACGACGTGTGACACAGTAACCAAATAAGCAATATGCTCTTATTTGGTATCAAACGATGCACATGACTCTAGGGAAGGGGGGAATACCTCCATGAAAAAAACAAGCTGGAATCAGCAGTGCATTGTGGTGTAATTGTGCAAGATGTGTGACTGGGTATTCATGACCCCTAAGGCTAAAACACACTATTTAGTGCATTAGGTGTGGTTTTCTTGAAACTCATCCTGTGGACTTCCAGTAGCTAGTCCGCGAGGTTGTCCACCTAGGTTGTGATCCTAGAGGGTCCTAGAAGCCATTTCTGGTGACCAACCTTTTACAACAGGCAAAAGCTGGTAAACCCCTTTTGCCCCCTGGGTACTACTAGATTTTGAAATCAAATGAAAAGATCTAGTTTGGAATAGGTTTTCAAGTCTGTGTCTCTTGGTGGATAGTGGCAGGAATGAAAAATGTAGCCTTTTAATGCTTGATTAATTCCTCCCCACCCCACACCACCTCCAGCCCCACCCCCACCCCCAGCCTCACTGGCTATAGCTATATTTTGTTCACTGGTGCCGGATCCATTTCAATTAGCGGCCATCATTAGGCGCTCAATTTCATCCATTTTATGGGGATTGTATAATCTAGTTGGGAACAGGTTTCTAGAAAGACTTAATGGAAAGTGGTCTGAATACAAAATTGTAGCCTTTCATTCTGTGTATGCATTTCTCCTCCCCACCCCACCCCCAGCGATACCTCTGGTGCCAGATCCGTTTCAATTAGCGGCCATCATTAGGCGCTCAGTTTCACCCCTGAAATTAATTAGATGAAAAAACATCGGAAGGGGGACAGTGCCTCTGACCTTGGTATAAACAGCCTTCCTAATTAAATGGATGTTGTTTTCGTTATCACTCTGAGTGCTGTGGTGGACACAATTCATGATACTCATATAATTGTTATTATTATTAGTAGTATCATTACTATTATTAAATTTATTATAATTGTTATTATTATTAATTTCATTTTTATTTGTATTATTATTATTATTATTATTATTTTTTTAATTTTTTTTATTTTAACTACATTGTATATACATGTACATGTATGTAAACCCCTTCCCTTTGAGATTCTGAAATCCCCATAACATTTGTACGTAGCCCACCCGGTTCCCGTAAGCAACATGTTAAAAAGCATACATTAAATATTTGAGCTGTTTCCACAAAACAAAAGTAAAGTTGGCACATTTACAGTACATGTATGTACTCTCTTCTGATCGTTATATTTCTGAATTATGATTTTTCAAAAATGTCAGCTTTTCTTTGGTATTTGACTGGTTATGCATATGTCTCAGCAGCCGTATGTTAAAAGTGTACGAAATTCAGCAATGACATGGGTACTATGTTGACAAATATATTTTTAACAAATGGATAAAACCGAAAACCTGTCCCATGCTTCTATTGTTAATACAAATACAACAAAGTATTAGAGAACCGCTAGAGTTCAAAATAAGTTTTGAGGATTTGGATGTTACTAGATCCCTTTATGAGGATTTTGTAGCACCACTTCACATAAATACATGTAAAAAGTGAATATAAAAAAACTGCATTCCAGAGTCTTCCCACACCTATTCTATTTGGTATCCCAAATATTACCTAAGTTAATAGATAAGCCTATCATATAATCATAATTGTATATATATATTGATTGACCGTGTAGAAAAGAATTCCCTACATTGTTACTTTGCACTGTATCTGAACAATTAAATTCAACCGCAACAATATTTGTTGTGAGTTATTTATCACAATAAGTCTGACCCTTGGTGGAATGCTGCTCTCTAAACAGACCTTGTTCCTGACCACTACTAAACCAGGACACGCACAGACAATTTGAACAAATATTAACATTTGTGCATGCTTGCATGAGTTGACCACCATAAATAGCAACACAGATCCTATACAGCATTGAAAGTTCAAAGCTAGAAATTGTATTTGGCTATACGGGCGAGGATACCAATGATTGACTAAAACCTCCAAATAGCCCCTGACATATAGCTTGCCAGGCCACAAAATTAATTGAGTGAGTGATATATTGAATGCCAGCTTGAAAGAGTTGGCCACCATAAATAATGACACAGATCCTAGATCACATACAAGTTCAAAGCTAGCTATGTTATTTGGCCTTGAGGGCGACAACACCAATGATAAGCTAAAAAACCCAGATGGATCTTTGTCGGGCTACAAATTAATTGAGCAAATATATATGCCATAATTTGTGCATGTTTGGATGAGTTGACCAACATAAGATAGTGAAACTGACCATAGTCATAGATTACATTAAAATATCAAAGCTAAAATTGTATTTGGCTTTAAGTGCAATGATACCAATGATAGAAAACAAAATTAAATAGCCCCTGACTGATCTGTGCCAGGCCACAGAATTAATTGAGCAAATCAAATATTGTATACATTTAATACATGCTTGAATGAATTGACCATCATAAACAGCATTACAGACCCGAAACTGCCTTCAAACTTCAACAATAAACAGCAGATGTAGGGATCATCTCAAAAAAAAAAAAAAATCTAAAATAGTTGACAATGGAAAATATTATCCATACTATATTATGTGTATGCATGCTGACCATAAACTAATATTGTCACCTTGAACGGTCCAGATTTTGTTGATGGGTGTTTTGTATACTTTGTAGTATAACTGGGGCCATTGACGTTTTAATCTATTAATAGTGATATCAGAGCTGGAATGAAAAGCATTCCCTTCATTGTACTCCACAGTCCATTTAACAGTAACTGAACCACATTGATAACACTTATTATAGCTAGAAATTTAACCATAGCAATATTTCTGTTAATATTTATACAACTTTGTATGTCTTTAATAATATTTTGGCAAACGCCTTTTCTTCCTCTTATTGGTGAAATTTGTTTATAAATAGCAAACTGACAAATAAGTTTTATCAGACAGGGGCCCTGTTGCAATCGATTGTAAAGCTGGGCTAATTGGAAATCACAACATGTGACTGAATATGCAAATCTCATTGGTTCAAATGTGCATATACATTGACTTGCAATTAATTGCGACTTTACGCTCGATTACAACTTTTTGCAACAGGGCCAGGCCGGGGTGTACTTGTGAACCCAATATGTCCCTGCTAGTACTTCTAGACACTGTTCATTCATGTAGTCAACTTGCCAGCTAATTAACCCATTGGGTAACACGTTCCCAGTATACTATGTGAAAACTCTGTGGGGATTTTATACAAAAGCAGAGGAAGGGTTAACACTCTATTCACACAATGCATTTGTATCAATTACTTTCTGGCTAGTTCTTCTAAACACTGTTCATCTTTGTAGTCAACCTGTCAGCTTATTAACCCATTGGCTAATATGATCCCGGTGTACTATGTGAAAATTCTGTGGGGATTTCAAAACAAAACGCAGAGGAATGGTTAACGCTCTATTCACATGATACACTCTATTCACATGATACAGTACACATTTGTATCAATTACTTTTTGGCTAGTTCTTCTAGACACTGTTCATCTTTAAAGTCAGCCTGTCAGCTAATTTACACACACAAAAAAATGGTTCCAGTATACTCTGTAGAACTCTGTGGGGATTTAGAAAACAGAGTAGAGAAGGGGTTAATGTACTATTCACATATAATACAGTACACATTTGTATCAATTACTTTCTGGCACCCATCCCATTTATACAGTAGACAGGCTGACCTGAATTTCACCATTTGACCGACTGTTTGAACCGAGCCAACTGAGCGTGACTGAGCTAACTTCATTGTATGCTAACAGTTAACTGAGTAAATCAGAATAAAGTTCCAGAATTTGTTTTCTTCATATTTTTTAGACCTTAAAGTTGAACTTTATTGATTCTACTTCTATTATGTTGAAGAGCAGCATGGCAAAAACCGTGAGAGCCTGTAAGCGGATCATAGCATAAAAGACAAGTTTTAGGATTGTATTCATCTTCCTCTGTTTATATCTGTAACTTTGATCATACTTAAACAGCTATTCATGTATATGCCAGAGGCACGGACACCCTTTTACTGTCTAGTGCTGTAATCCGTAGTATAAAAGACAATTTTCACAAAAAAAAACCAAATCATCTTGTTTTATTATATCTTTTTATAAACTTTGGTAGAACTTCTGCAGCTTTCAGCTTTTCATTTTGAAAAGTCACATACCTGAAGCAGTGACACTCTGTGATTACTGTCTAGTTTTGTAAGCTGAAGTATCAAAGACAAGTTCCAATATTTTGTTTTTTCTTCCTCTGTTTCATATCTTTGAACTTTGATCATACTTCCATAGCTATTCATGTAGAGTACCCCGTGTTCACACACAAAAAATTCATCCCTTAATCATCTCTATAGAATCATCACTAGCGATACGACGTTTCTTTAGTGATGATTAAATCAAACCTGGTCTACGTTCACATGCACAGAGCATATATCGAACAACAGCTGTTTCCCAGATGGTGCCGAACATCGTATAATTGCGCAGTTTGCTACTGCGCAGTGTGTTGTCATTTGTTTCTGTCTGCGCTCTCTCTCTGCAGCTGTGCGAGCGAACATTCGCATTAAGCCACGCCCACTTAGTCATGATTAGCGAGTTACGGTCGTTCACACACGGAATAAGCGTGATTCTATAGTCAGCTCTCATACGAAACGACGATAAAACCAGCGTATCGCTAGTCATCTCTAGCGATACGTCGTTTCGTTAGTAAGCGTTCAGACACACAAATTTTTAATGGGAAGCTGATTCTATAGTCAGCTGCTGATTCTTTAGTCATGATTAAGGGCTGAAAATTGTGTGTGTGAACAAGGGGGTAGTCACATGGCAAAAGCAATGACATGCTTTGACTCTCTAGTACTGTAATCCGTAGTATAAAAGAAAATCTTCTTATAAACTTTGGTAGAACTTCTGCAGCTTACAGCTATTCATTATGAATAGTCAAATGCCTGAAGCAATGTTACCCTGTGCCTGTCTAGTTCTGTATATTAAAAGCTGAAGTATAAAAGACAAATTCCAACATTTTGTTTTTTTCTTCAACTTTGATCATACTTCCATAGCTATGGAAGTATGATCAAAGTTGAAAAAATGAAACAGAGGAAGAAAACATGACAACAGACAGCATTGACACGCTTTGAGTTTGACTGTTGAGTTCTTTTTGTTTTTCTTCATCTGTATATCTTTAACCTAGAAAATACTTGAGTAGCTATTCATGTTGAATAGTAACATGCCTTAGGCAATGTCACCCTTTGCCCCCTCCGGATACATTGTTGGAAGTGTGTTTGCGGCAGCTGATCAAAATAGATTCCATAGATCAAAAATTTAGAAAGATTGATATCAATCTCTCGACAATCTTCTGAAAGTTCTGAATGAATATTATATTTAGATATTCCATATTTGATGACACACGCGGTACCCCGGGGTACCGTTGTACCCCGGGGTACCGCGTTGTGTAGCGCCATCTTGTATCGCCATCGATTGTATGCACGCTATACCCACAGTACAGCCCTAAAAATTAAATAAATAATTAAACAAAATGGCGGATTTTCGTCTGGTACCCCGGGGTACCGTTTATGACATCATTTGACGCTGAAAATAACTAGGTATATCAATATGTTAATTGTACCATATAAGTCACTATATAAATCAAAATTATTATTATTGTTTTGTTTATGTGAAAAGTTCATACCAGTATGCAAACATTTATGAATGCCAAAGTGATGATATTATTACTTCGGTCATTGGATACAGACCCACAATCATTCCAGCACATACATGTAAATAACCCCTTGCCTACAGGAACCGATTGGGCTTTGTATAAAGTCTATTGGGATTTCAAAATCTAGGAGGGAACAGGTTAAGGCACTGTTTTGATGCCGTGTACCTTACATTACCAAGTCATGCAGATTTATAACCAAATCACACAGCCCTCTTGAGAAATCAATAATTTAAATTTTTACACACAATACCATTTTAAAGAAAACATAAAGAAATAAAGACTCAGATTTGAGGCTGCCATAGCAACACGCGCAAGTGGTGTCTTGGGGCTTTATATAATCGGATTAGCGCTTCAATGCAAGGATGTTATTATGATGTGTGTACATGTATACTTCCTGCATTAACCCTTTAAAGGGCCATTCTTTGAAAAGTGAACTTTTTTTGGAAAAAATGAAGTTTGTTTTTTCAGTAGTTTTATTCCATTATTGGAAAGACATCCGTACATAATAACGTGCATTAAAAAACAACCGTTTGAGATAATTTTAATTTTTCACCATTTTCTTAGTTTCATATATATATCAGTTGTCTGATACTAATATGAACATTTTAGCTTTTCATATTTCACAGGATTTCCAAAATGAAATTGAGTTAAATTTGTTTTCTTCAAAAGTGCTCCCGTGCAAAGTCACACACGTGACCGATGCCATTTGACCTCTGTCCTTGGGCAACGTAATCCTAATAAAATCTTTTGTGTTACATATAAAAGACTTCAACATATGCAAGTCATATATGAAATTCACATCACCATACCTCCTATATTTACTAAAATATAAGCATCCAATGTCAGAATTTTTCATATTTTGGGTCACACACGTGACCAAGAATGGCCCTAAAGGTTATTCGGAATGTAAATCAGATTAAGGTGCCATCATGTGAACCCCTTGCATACCAGGCATACTGTGCGATATACGCACTGGCTCAATGTTATACAGTGCACACAAACGAGCCCAGTTAAAATGGCAAACCGCTGAGTAGCATTTCAAATAGTGCTGTAATATACATCCTCACGCATGACTATCTTTAACTCAATTTGTGAGAAGCTGTTTCATCAGAATTCAGTTTAAAACCTCAACTTTTGTTTTGAAATGCTCAAAACTCATGTACCATTTCATTTATGGTGATTCACAAGTAGTCAATTGTAAGAGGGTAAAAAAAGATTAGGACATCCCCATCTTTGGCGTAGCGTGGTTGGACTGATTGGGGGGGGGGGCACTCAACATTATTGGAGGGGGGGGGGGGGGCACACCTTATGTATTTCTGTGTTTTTTCAAAAAATGTCCCCTTATGTTTTCTATTGTTTTTTCAAAATTATTGGGGGGGCACGTGGATCCCCCCCCCCCCCCCCGTCACTACGCCACTGATCCCCATGTATCGTTATTATTATTGTTAACTTAATACATCTGTGCCAAACAGCATTCACAGCAAGCAAGGGGTTAAGTAACATGGGAGCGTATACATATACATATACATGTATTTTATGTATGGAATATCTCAATGGCATCTTAAGTTTCGTGGAACTGCAAGCTGGTGAAGAAGTTTATGGAGATTGCATTTCTTCCAAATTCTACTTACTGTATAAATCTCTTTATAGGATGACAGATCTTTTATTACATCACGTGTACATAATTCTGTTACTTCATCCAGGTACCGTGTTGAGGTATGAATAGATGAAGTCCTCGGGTGAGAGTGAGAGGGGTGTTAAGTCAATTTGTTGCTAAATTGAGTTATGCATACGCCATCTTGTAGGTCAGAGCCTTCTCTATGTGATCAACATCAATGGGTGAATTACAGGGTAGGAAATATACGGGGGCTGAGGGGGATTTTGCCCCCTAATTTTCAAAATAGCCCCATGAAATCAGTAGGTAGCCCCTAAAACGACCATAGGCTATTGTGTGAATAATTTCTTGATGTCCATCAGATTGGAAAAGTAGCCCCCTAAAATTACAAATCAATTCCTGCAAATATTGGGGTGAAAGGTGGCTCAGATTCATAAATAAGACTTGCAGTGCCATCTTGCTAATGCCTTGCGCAGTGCACGGTGCGAAATGGAACACTAGCATGACACTTATTAAAGGGGACCACCAGGCAAAGGACAACACATTATTATATGTTTTGGTACCATTTTGTGATATCAAATAGATACCCAACATTTTGCAAAGGGTTGTGTAATTCATAAACAAAGCAATTAATTTCCACCACTTACAGAACCACTGCTATTTCCTGGTTCCATACGGGCCAAGCATTTGCGAGTGCGCCAATGCTTTCACGTGTACGTCAATAGATTCCCGGATGATTCATTCGCTCTGCACAGTGCGCTCTGGCTCTGCACGCATATAGTCTACACAATTCAGACCGCATGAACGCATGGTTGAGAATGGTGATGCGTTTTCCAATTATATATTTTTTTCTGAAAACATATTTTTGTGAACTTGTTTAAGGAATGGAATACTAAAGATGGTACCTTTCTATAATAAGAATATTATTTTTGGGTGGTGGTACCCTTTAAGTAGTGCACACAAACTATGGGCTAGTTATGAATGACGAATTTGAGGTGTTGCATTTCAAATAGTGCCCTCTATATCTAGGTGCATGACATTCTTTAACCAGTGGATAGATCGAGATAGATCATTTTTTTAAACACATAAGATATACAAGACTGTAGTCTGAGGACTAAAATGCCTCGTGAACAAAATAAATATTATATGTGCAGAAATATATTACGAACAGAACAGACAAACATTACTTAACATCAAAATTACAATACGACAAAAGTATATATAAATGTATTTGCTATATCTTACTATAAATTAATTACAACATAGTATAATACTTCCAAAATGTGTCATCGGTTGAGATGACCTTTTGGAAGGTTGTTGGCATTAATTTAATCTACATCCTACAGGCACTTAATTAACAAATCAGGTGATAGTATACAACTTATCACTCCATATCATACATACATGTACATTTATCATACAAAGAGTGGACCCACTGGACGATAACAAATGCCATAGTGCACTTGCGATTTCACTTGAGGTGAAAGATCTATTCAGAATTGTATCAATCCTTTATTGATCAAACAGTGCTGTTTGGACAAACTTTATATATGTAAATATCAATATTAACCACTTGCTCAGGGGAACCGAGTGGGCTATGTACAAGGTCTATGGGGATTTCAGAATCTCGAAGGGAACGGGTTAACAATGTTAATCAATATTAATCAACCCATGTGATAATGCTCCCCAGGGAGTGGAGATGATGTATTAATCAGCCCATGTGATAATGCTCCCCAGGGAGTGGAGATGATGTATTAATCAGCCCATGTGATAATGCTCCCCAGGGAGTGGAGATGATGTATCAATCAACCCATGTGATAATGCTCCCCAGGGAGTGGAGATGATGTATCAATCAACCCATGTGATAATGCTCCCCAGGGAGTGGAGATGATGTATTTGTTTTTGTAGGACAGAAGAGGCTCACCAATATGTAGACTTTAAGGGTTAATGTTTGAAAGAGCAACATTCAAAGGATACGAGCCTAGATTTTTATAATTTCCCAATATTGTTTTTTTCTTCTTCTTCTTCTTTACAGACAGTCCGTTAATCAACTTCTCTACAGGGTATTACGGCTTGATAAAGATCAACTAACAAACTGACAAGCCTAGATGTCATAGTTTCCCAATATTTATTTGTTTCTTTTTTTCTTCTTTTTTCTTCCTTTTTACAGCATATCTTTGGGTCGTTGTTATCAAGACAGTCCACGCACCAGCTACTCTACAGAGTCTGGAAGAATGCCAAAGGAGAAACGGAGGTAAGATCCAGACAGAAAACAGGGCTCGACACAAACACTTGCCCATTTGCCCCGGGCAAGTAGAATTTGATGTCGGGCAAGTACAATTTCATGAATTGTCTACATGTAATTTTATTGCTGGCATAGCGACAGGATGGCAAAAAACCCAATAGGAAACATAAAGGGACAATAACATTTTTTTTTTAAACATAAGGTGGGCCTTCCAATAATTGTGCATGCCCCAATCAGTCTGACCACGCTAGTGATCGGTACTACTTAATAATTGTTAAACTACCAGAGAACAATGTAATAACATATGTGTAAATTTCCACTAGAAGTAAGAGGGCAGGTACATTTTATATTGAGGCGAGAAAAATATAGAACTTAATGATTTTTACTTGCCCGAACATCCAGTACAGAAAAAAGTTGGTGTGGAGGCTTGCATAAAAGAAGTTGCATGATTCTATTCAATTCAGTTAAAATTTATTTCCATCTACACAAAATACATTTAGAATACGTAAAATGTAGAATTGTAGAATCAATACAAACAAAATATTGAAAGAAAAAAATAATGCACAATGTAAGTGTGAGCAAACTGGGAAATCAAATATTGGCTCTGGTGAAAATCATTGCTCAACGACAACTGTTATTTTCCATAAAAGCAACAAATTATACATCATCTAACCCTTACCCAATGAGGTATATAAAGAAAGATATCCTTGCCTTACCCCCAAAAAACATACTCTAACCCTATTTCCTCAACCTATAAAACCCCTCACTTACATCCAAATGATACTGCAGCCAGAATAACCCCTTTATAACTACTTCAAGTCTTTTATCAGTGTGCGTTTATTTTGATCTTGCAGTCGATGACCCCCGAGTCCAGTCTGCATAGCGACAGTGACTGTGATGGACTTGAAGATGACAGTTATGAGGTTAGTTTGACACCATTTACTTTGTAAATTTTGCTAGATAGATACATGTACATTAGATCAATAATGTTCTTTTTTGAGAGAGTTTTTTTTTTGCGCAGGGCAAACAAAAATGCAATTGCAGGTTTTTTAAAATAAGGGCTAAACATGTCTTCATTTATTTTTCCTTTGCATTAGGAACACAAAATAATGGATGGATGGATGGATGGATGGATGGATGGATGGATGGATGGATGGATGGATGGATGGATGGATGGATGGATGGATGGATGGATGGATGGATGGATGGATGGATGGATGGATGGATGGATGGATGGATGGATGGATGGATGGATGGATGGATGGATGGATGGATGGATGGATGGATGGATGGATGGATGGATGGATGGATGGATGGATGGATGGATGGATGGATGGATGGATGGATGGATGGATGGATGGATGGATGGATGGATGGATGGATGGATGGATGGATGGATGGATGGATGGATGGATGGATATCATGACTCAATTTGTAGCCTCTTGACTTGTAGATGAATAGCATCCCTGATTGATGCCACGTATGGTTGAACAATTATTCAATAATAATGATTGACAAAAAAAATTGCCAGTCTAGTCTACAATTGATAGGGGAAAACCCCCAAACTGTTTTTGAGCTTTAGCCTTTTCCGTCTGAATTACCCCCTAGTGCTGGACAGGTACACAATATGACAAAAATGATACAAATAGAAAGAATAAATAATATATGTTGAATGCAGAGTATGAATGATTTGCCCCCTCCCTCACCACTAGTATAAAAAGGCCAACGCTACTCCACTGTTCTCAATGCTTTTATACAAATTAATCACAGCATCTAGAATTAAAAAGACATGAATGCAATATCGATCCTGACATCAGTTCTGTTTCCTGAATGTATTATTTTCTTTTTCATTTTCTCCCTGTTTATTGTGCTGTATATTACAAAATAATGGCCTTCAAAATGATATAATAATAAAACACCTGCATATAAAGACCACCACCTGTCCTTAAATGATACAATAATTAAACACACATGTGTATAAGAGTACCTGTCATGAAAGACCACCTGTCTAAAAAGGATTTTAATCTTGATTCTTTGGAAGGCAGTTTGCACGATAATGGACCCATCTGTAGAGACCTGGGGGTGTTCCACAAAGATTCTAAGTGTAACTTAACTATAAGTTGGACCTAACTATTATGGAAAGCCATTTGGAGCCTTGGATTAAAACAACAAATTAAATAGCAAGAATGCAATTATTTTAGACTTTCATAAATTGTACATCAAGAACATGAAATCCACTTTGATAATAGAAAATGTTATTACAATTTGGAACAACATTTGTGCCTTTTGAAAGAACCTCTTCAATATGGCTGTCTATAATTGCTAAGTCCAACTTATAGTTAAGTTCAGCTTAGGATCTTTGTGAAACACCCCCTGCTCCTTTATAAAGATCATCTTTCCTGTCCTTTTGTCTCTGTATCAATTACATTAACCCCTTCACTTCAAGATTCTGAAATCCCCATAGACTTTGTACATAGCCCACTCGGTTCCCGTAAGCTTTAAAAAACCAGGTCATTATCCGTGATTATTCTTTTTCCTATAGCAGGATGGGCCCGATGGGCAGCTGAATGGTCCTGTGCATTCAGTGGACGATGTCCGGGAGAGACTCGAGATGCCATCTTCAGGTAAGAAAGGCCACTGTCCGAATAACCTGTGTTAGTTTGTTAAAGTCCTTCCCGTGCCAATATGACATTAAGGCAGCGCCTATCTTTGATTCATTAGCCCTAGGCCACACGTCTACTATACTTGGTTAAAGCTACAGAAGGGGGCTAGTCCTCTGGTAATTTTGTTTAACTTTCCCTACCTGAGTACTCCCTATTAAACCCTCTGCATAACCCCCTCTTCCTGCATTGTCCTGTTAGTTCTACATCCACCTATTTGATAGTGGTTACTATATTTAACAGGTACATCCATCTCTGTTGAGTGGTTACTACCGTAAAACTCCGTGTATAAGGCGCACCCGTGTATAAGGCGCACCCCCAACTTTCTAAAAAAAAAAAAAAAAAAAAAAATTATTATTTTTTTTTTTTACAAAACTTCTGCTCATGAATATTCATGTTTTCATTAGATAGCAATGCTCATTAAATATGCAAAATGCTAAATTCATTAATAACTGTTTTTTAATGAGAAAAATGTATGACCGCTGGTTAGAAATTTGAATATTAAATGAATGCTGCTACTCATGAACATTGAATAATCAATTAGTTGCAGTGTAACTGCTTACAAAACTTGTATTTTGTTTTACTAACCACTATCATTTGTATGTAGGAAAAAGGTATATGTTGATAAATGTTCCCCTCACATCAAGCTCTTGTCATGCCTTATAGACCAGTGTAATACACATTGAACATGACTACAGGGTGACCCCAAAAAAAAAAAAAAAAAAAAAAAAAATTGTAATTTTTTTTTTTTTTTTTTTTTGCTGTACCTGTGTATAAGGCGCACCCCCGACTTTGAAATTTTTTCCGACGGAAAAAAGTGCGCCTTATACACGGAGTTTTACGGTATATTAAACAGGTTTGATTATACCTCCTTCAACCTGCCTTTACCTATTAACCCCCCCCCTGTCGTTATTTTCGACGTGCATCTAGACCGATTGGAATTTCACGTTCAAACTTCATGACTTTTTTCTCTTAAGTCTCCCGCATGTTTTGATATATAATTCAACTGATTTTAGAGGTGGATAATTGCTCAGCCGTCACAAAAAAATGCAATTTTTGTACAGGTTTCTATGTAATTCATATATCCGATGCCATGTAAACTCCAAATCTGTAATAATTGTTACATTGAATCATAATTTTGATTATTGCTTTGTTATTAGTTTAATTCATACACTTCAGAGATAAATTCTACTTAAAAAACAAAACAAAAAAACAAAAAAACAATAAAATACATAAGAATAAAAACAATGAAATACAAAAGAAATAAGGAAATATCCTTATTTCTCGAGCTTTTCTAAAAACATGAAGATTTGAAACTTCATATTTATCATTGAGATACTCAAAAGAAATTTGTTACAGAAAACCTGAAGAAATCCTGTAATTTCTCTTGATTTTAGATGAAAATCCAAATTTTCCCCAAATTCGTCAACAATTTGCATATTCAAAATTGTAATTAATTATTTAAAAAAAAAATAATGCTCAATTTTTTTTTATTTTTTTAAATTCTTATTCTACTCGACTTGTTTTACGTATGTGCCAATTTTCAAGTCAATCGATCCATTCGTTGCCGAGATTTGAGGGGGGGGGCCAAAAAGGCCCCCCCCCCCTAATGGACTCGAGTGATCAAAATAACCCAATGGGATTAGGGTTAAAGGTAGTCAGATTCTTCAAATCAGATGCGCGGCGCCATCTTGCGTATGCGTTGTGTGATGCACGTTAGCTCAGTGTCATGCGGTGCGCGCAAACTAGCCTAGTTCAAAATGGCGACCCGCTGTGTAGCATCCCCACGCTTGATGCCCTTTAAACCCTCTGCATACCTCCTTATCTCTATAACCCTGCTTTGTCCTGTTAATTTAACATCCATCGCCGTTGAGAGGTTATTGTAAACAGGTTTGATTATATACCTCCTCTCCAACCTGCCTTTACCCAACCCTGTGCATCCCTTCTCATCTCTAACCCTGAATTTTCCTAAAATCCTTACATCCATCTATCCATGCTCTTGTCTACTATCTAGTAGCTACATACATTATTCCTCCATGTTTTTTATATTGTACAATACAAACTCATGCCATCATTTTCTAACCCAGCTTTATCTGAACCCCATGCATGCATCCTATCATGCTCACTGGCTACTGTCTACTCCTTATCTCCTTATTAGATACTTTTCACTTTATTAAACACATGAACATGCTATTATTGTGCTCAACATTTTAATTATCACATTCTTTAACATGTTTTGTTATAATGACATTGTCTGTTTAAAGTTATCAATGTTCAAAGGGATTCTGTCTATTTGTAATTTGTTGAATCAATTGGGGGCTGAGCTTTTTATACTAGCAGAATATTGTTTGTTTGTTAAATAAATTAATTTCATTTTTCATTTCAGAATCTTCGTCAGAGGAAAAGCTTCTGATGAAGACTGCTAGAATTGAAAGCTCTGTCTTAATTCAATTCTCATTTGATTACGCATGCAATTTTATAGTAGATATTAAGCATTTTGTAATGTTATTTTTCTTCATTTAATTTTGTTTTATCTTGGCTATCATCTTTTGTTGGAGATACATGTATGTTTCATATCAACAGTAGTATAAAATATCAGAGGAAAATTGTCACTTGTTCTCAGTAGAGGCATCATTTGTTTTTGTTGTAACACTCATCTTCATATTGCGACGCATTTCATGCAGCATCTATTTTTTGTTCCCATCCATCTTTCATCTTTTCACAGAGCAACTTCTCGGGTCACGGTACCACCATGGCGAAAGCCCACATTTTTTGCCGTCATCCCCCGAACATTCGCATTCCACGTCCGGCTTTCAGGGGCCACGCCACCGCTCCCATACGGGCTATCACCACTGGCTCCATCAGAGTGAGTTATAGCGTGCAGTAAATGTTGTAAACATAACACGAATTGTCATAGCTGGGACTATATATTTGTATAACAGGATTGATTGTTGCAGTGAATGACTTTAATTGGCCAAGCTGCTACTATCACAAGCCGCTATCTTCATTCTCAATTGTATACTACAACTGTAGTTTATTAAATATCAATTATCACTATTAACTCGCTTTCAAGCTTTCGAAAAAGAAATATGAATAAGCATGATTCACCTCATTAACGTCAATCATAACAATGTTATAACATTAATACCATCATCCATGATTCCTTGTTTAATAATAATAATAATAATATGAAAATGTACATAGTGCAGCTACTATAAATATATATTCTACTGCGCTTTTAAATGACTACATTTGAATTAGAACATTGGCATAATATAAAAAAGGTAACCCCCAAATGACCTGTTACTTTGTTTTGGTTGTCTTTGAAAGTTCATCTCATTCCGTATTATGTACTTGCCATTGGAAATGAATCTTCATCAAGGCAAGAAAGCAGTTAAAATTTCTCTGGAACAACAAGTCAGCCATAAGATCAACAATGTTCACTTTATTACCCCATAGATAACTAAGGCTGAGATGATCATGAGCTTGGAGGTCTGTGGTGAAGAATGCATGTTATAACCAAATCACATTGTCTTTTATAATGGGTTAAATTTAAGTTAGTTGTGTTTCTGTAAGACAGCAGTTTAAATTTATAAGGGCAAGAAGTCAACCGAACAACACTTTATTATCCCATAGAAGAATGTGCTTGAGTTATCAAGAGCTGGGGGTCTATGGAGAGTGCATGTTATACCCAAATCAAATAGTCTTTAATTGGTTAAAACCAGTAGTTGTGTTTCTGTACGAAAGCAGTTTACATTTCTTAGGATGACAAGTCAGCCATAAGATCAACAACACTTTATTACCCCATAGAGAGCTAAGGTTGAGATGATCGTGAGCTGGGGTCTATGATGAAGAATGCATGTTATACCCAAATCAAATAGTCTTTTAATGGGTTAAATTTAAGTTAGTTGTGTTTCTGTAAGAAGGCAGTTTAAATTTATAAGGACAAGAACTCAACCGAACAACACTTTATTACCCCATAGAAGAATGAGCTGGAGTTATCAAGAGCTGGGGGTCTATGAAGAGTGCATTTTATACCCAAATCAAACCGTCTTAGATGGGTTAATATTGTAGATTGTGTTTTCGTACTGCTTCTAGAATAGACAGGAAACTTGAGTGAGAGGAAAGGCGGGTAAATCAACCCCGCAGAGTATTGGTTTACCTGCATGCACAAATTCTCTTGGTTATTATACGGTAAAGAGAGTAGTCGCATATCAGTGATATGACAGGCAAGACCTGTTGAGTTCCCCGTTGTTTATTATGAACACTGTCCTGTAATTGAAACATCACGGCCGTTCCACTTGACGTGCGCATCTCATTTTGCCAAAATCAAAGTGGCGCAGAATAATGGATAAGTCCTCAAGTTCATGCACATTGTATATATCAGTAAAGTGGAATGTGGAAACATGAGAGAAGAGATGTATACAGGAGAGGGGGAGAGAGAATGTGGGTAGAGACTTTAGAAAGAATAATTCAGGGCTTGTCTTTAAAGGGGTAGTTCAGCTTTGGTATAGAGGGCGTTTCAAGGGGGCCCGCAATAATTTGATAATTTTGAACCAGCGATTGAAAAAAAAAAAAAAAAAATGGTTACACTTTTCAAAAATTCACAAAAGAGGTTTTTTTAATAGTTTTTTTTAGAAAATGGTTGAAACAAATGCATTTTAGAAAGCACCCTCTTGTGTTTTAACAGGTCTTTTTGAATGATTACAGGCTTATTACTAAGTTTTTTTTAAATTTTGTATACATTTCGTGCATGGTATATCTATAAGTTTGTATAGTTTTTTATGTTATGTTGCAGGTTTTCGTTACTAAAATTAAAGGGGACCACCAGGCAAAGAACAACACATTATTATATGTTTTGGTACCGTTTTGTGATATCAAATAGATACCCAACATTTTGCAAAAGGTTGTGTAATTCATAAACAAAGCAATTAATTTCCACCACTTACGGAACCACTGCTATTTACTGGTTCCATACGGGCCAACCAACCAGCTATTCACGCGCACGTTTGTAAATTAACTCTATGAGCATTGCAACATCTAGTAGGGAACAGGTTAATCCATTGCCTATAGGAACCCGGTGGGCCTTGTATTAACTCTATGAGCATTGCAAAGTCTAGTGGGGAAGGAGTTAAATATCAACATCATAGCTTTTGCATGCAGGGTGGATTTCAGGTATTGGATTGTGTTTGTAGGAAAAGGTTAATTAAATAGCTTGCTTCCAGGCAAATATTTGGAATAAGTTGTAAATTGATTAGCTGTATTATGTCTTTAATATGAAATTGATTGAATTGTTTTCACAAACAATATTAACATTCTTTTTACTTTCTTTATTGCGTTCTCGTTTCAGAGCTGTGTTCTGTCAGCATATTCAAGTCGATAATGAGGCTGGGAAGTTCATTGAAGCAGCTACCTCAATATCAGCCATTCTTGTTCCTTATCGGCATTCTGTAAGTATAAAGTTCACTTATCAATATATCAACATATCAATATATAAAATTATGCTTTTGTAATTACATCTATTATTACATAATTTATAATTTGTTAATATAAATGCTGGATGAAATTATTATGAGTATTAAAACTTGTACGTGTAATAGTAGAAGTAGTATTTTATTTGACAGCAAATTAAACATATAATTAAAGGGAATGCAAAGGATTGAACAAATACAAAACTATGGTTAGATACCTTCCAGCCTGATTCCAGTGGTTTGCTAAAATAGAATGTCATCTATGGAGCATTCGTTAATTCAGGTTTAAATTGAAACTGAATTTAACTGAACTTATGTGCATAGAGACCCTATCTTGGTGTGATATGCACTAAATAAGAACGGTTTATTATTGTTACTATTACAATGTATAAAACAAGAAGTGAATCTGGTCACCTCACCTGCTGAAAAACAACTTGTAGCTGAAAGCGGGCATTTTACCATTGTATATACTGTGATCAAATAAAATAAATGATTAGAAATGATTAAATAAAATAAACAAACAAACCCCTCTCTTGTTTCAGACTTGTGTGCCTAACCTTCTCAGCAGCAGTACTCTCGGTGCGCATCTGGCACCTCCAGCCCAACCACGTGGCCACCACGTCGCAGTCATCAACGGTGCAGGATTCCACACACTATGACCAGTGAGTAGAGACTTTGTATGAAACTTCCGCTAACGAACTGGCTGGAGGCGATTAACTTGTTCAGGGCTGGTCCTGAAAATACTCAGGCTTGGGTCTATGGAAATTACATGTTATAGCAAAATCAATCGGTCCTGAACGGGTTAATATGTTTTCGAGTTGTCCGTCCTTCTTGTCCGTATGTACGTCTGTCCTGTTTTTGTTCTTGCAATATCTTGAGAACCGTTGAAGGACCAATTTCAAACTAGGTATGAGTATACATATCAGGGTGACAATGATCTCATTTGATTTTCGGGGTCATGTGGTTAAAGGGCACAGGGCTCTTTATATTTATGTTAAAAAAAGAGCTTGTAATCGCGATATCTTGACAACCGGGTGATAGATTATTATCCAAATTGGAACCCATGTGTATCTTGTGGAGCCAATGAACTTGTTAGATATTGGAGATCATGAGGTCAAATGTCAAAGGTCATATGCGCCAAAGTGCTTCATACATGTAGGTTTGTACCAATTCCACCATGCCGGAAAGGTCGAAACTTACAAACGGCTCAGTTAAAATTATGTTTTCATTAAAAAAGCAGCTGTTAAAACACAAGAGGGCGCTCTCTAAAAACTATTTTTTGTACAAAATTGTGAATGAGATGATTTGTTTAAATAATGATTCAATAAAGAGATCATTAACATTTATTTAAAAACCTCTTTGGTATATTTTCAAAAAAGTGTAGCCATTATATTGATTTCTGGATATGTTTATTGATATTTCAGCTCTTTCTGAACTGATTTTGATCAAATAAAGTTTGTTTTATCTTTAAAATTACATGCTCTTCCAAATAGTACACATACATGTATTCATTATTTCTTGAAGCACCCTCTATACCAAAACTGAAGTATCCCTTTAATAGCAATAAATGTCATATTTTTTCCTTTTACAGCTTGGAGAACATAGGAAACTTGTTCCTGTCTCAGCAACATCAGCACCAGGAACAGGTCTCCCACATACAGGACACGCTGGTGGCAAACTTAAAAGCTTTATTACAGGTAAATTGAAAAAGCCCTTTCTCCACAGAACAATTCAAGTTAATTTCATTCTTCATAAAAACAAAGATACAATGTACAATATGTCGGTAATATGCATAATCAGATATTAAAGCCATACAAGAAAAACAGACATGATGACAAAATGCAATCTAATAGTACAATTTTATGAGGATGTTGGGTCAACAGAATGTGCTTGAAGCCATATATTAAAATGTTTATCCCTGGGGTAATGTTCATGTTCATGATGTTTTGATTAAAGTTCAAATGATAAGTGCTTGAAACATCGCCATCTAGAACATAATAGTTCAAATGATAAGTGCTTGAAACATCGGCATCTAGAACATAATCAAAGACACCCTTGTTTCTAACTTGATTCCAGATTAGTTTGGGATCAGTTATTTCATGATGCAAACGTGTAATGTCTTCTTCTTCTTCTCTTGTATTATCTTCTCACACAGGTGCAATCTTCTCTAAAACATCTAAACAAGAAGTCGTCGTCATCATCATCATCACCGTCGTCGTCGTCGATGGGAAGCCTTCCGACAAGTCCCATCGACGGCCGAGCCTTGTCCGCAACGACGCCAGAGGGAACGGACATGAAGGAGGAATTATAACCCAGGCCTTAGGCTATCGTCATAGCCCAAACGTCCCTGTCCCCCAAACTGACCTTTCCTCTCAATTCTCCGTCGTGAAATGCCCCAGTTTTGTAAAATGGAGGAGTTAACGGATTGCCTACTGGAACCTGGTGCAGCATGTACATGTATGAAGTCTATGGAGATTTCAGTATCTGGTTGGCATCGGGTTAAATGCTCTGAGCGTATCGGTGAATTATGGTATTGGCGCTGGGCGAGGCCTATATCCCTGCAGCTTGCTATGTGTGTCCATGGAACTGGATCGGCACACGTGTGCATGGGCACGATCAGTATGCCTAGAGAAGAATTAGGAAGCATCTTCTAACATGCATAACGCAAGTCCAATCGCGGCTTTAATATCGCTTCATCGTAAGGCAATATTCCTAATGAGGAATAAGAATGCACATGTACATGTAACAATGCATGACATGAAACCATTTGCCCGTCCTGATATTGTTACATCATAGTGCTATATTCAAAGTGAAGAATAAGGATGCACATGTAACAATACATGACACAAGACCAATTCGCTGCTCTAATATTGCTACGTCATAGCGCAATACTGGCTAGAACAGTATTTTCCATTTTTCCACAAACAGAAATGTTTTTAGTTTGTGTATGTTTGTACGATTTTGTATCAATCATGTTTCCAAACTTACAGTATCGTGTGCTATTTCCCACCGCACTTGTTAGTTCATGTTTGAATGTTGATGGTGATAGTAATTGTCTTAACCCGTATGATGCTGGGAATTCTGCGGCCTGAATTCTTTACAGTGGGTTATCTTAATAAATAATGTTTTTTCATAACATACATGTACATGTAATTTGCTGTCATTTGTATACCTATGGACAAAATCTGTTACACCAACCATGTGCTAAATATCAACCACGAACTATAACAACCTAGGGTTATAATAACCCTCTGGTTAGAATCTGGCCTTATGGCCGGGTCTATAAATATTGTGTGAAATGTTACCCATGAACTAAACAAATCTAGGGTTAATAAACAATCTGAATAGAATCTAGGCTTTCATAGGTCTATCAAGATTGTGTGCAGAGCACATTCCCACACACATCACTGCATTGATTGTATGATGAGAGAAGGCCATATCGCTGATGATTTTGTCCCTTGAGGACAAAGGAAGCCATATATATATAATCATTATGATTATGACAGTCAAACCTGTCTTTAATAGGGGCCACCTGTCTATAGCAGCCAACCTGCCTATAGAACGCACCAAAAGTGATCCTGTACAGAGAAAAGCAATGTTATGGAACCTGTTTGTACGGGTCACCTGTCTACAGTGACCACTTGCAGGTTTGACCGTTTATAGTTTAACTTGATAAAGTCAGCATAAATTGTATCAATCTGTGTTCGTCTATGATAGTTTGAATTGTTTATCCATTGCAAGCATTTTTCATTGCATTCTTCTAGTAGAGATTGGACAAGAGATATTTTGCCGCGATCCCAGCTCATGACTATTCATTTTTTGTTAAGACAGGCTGGGGTTGTAGAGAATATGACTGTGGTTATAATAGTCAAAGTCCTTTTGGCACATTACATGTGGTGACGTCTCTTTTTTTCACAGTTGCCCAGTCAGGCAAAAAAACCCCCAAGATTTGTCAAAGTTCTAGTGGCCTGAAACCTGAATCTGGTGGCCCCATAACAAGAAAAACATCAACAATTTGGTTATATTGGTTGCCCATTCGGGATAGTGGAATTTAAAAGCATCAACGAAATGTGGTGGTGCAAAGTCACAAGCCACTCTTCTGCTACATTGTACGTACAGAAGGGGCTTTATGTCCTCGGGTAATTCTGTGCATTTATAATTACGTACATGTACCTTTGCCTTTTCCATTCTGGAAATGGTAGAAAAGGATGAATGTTGAAACGGTACCCCGGGGTACCAGACAAAAATCCGCCATTTTGTTTAATTATTTATTTAATTTTTAGGGCTGTACTGTGGGTATAGCGTGCATACATTCGCGCGCTGCACTGCATGCACAACGCAATAGCTGCGGTACGGTTGGACGCAAGATGGCGCTACACAACACGGTACCCCGGGGTACAACGGTACCCCGGGGTACCGCGTGTGTCATCGTATATCAATTTTACTTAACAACTGTACATTCCTGCCCTTGTAAAGGTTAACATGCAAATTCCACATCGTATTACCAACAAGTTATTTGCGCTTTGACAATAGCAACAAATGTATATTCTTGCAATAGTATTCACTGGCAGTATTAGCTTAAGAATGTTGTCTATTATGTATCAATAATGCACGTGTACGTCCCATCGTCCCGTTGTTATTCACCAAAATATATTCCATATACTCCAAACCTCATTCCTAGCTTCATTCGAGAGTCCGGACTCGAGATTTTATCAAGCCTCCACACTAACTTTCTCTCTACTGGCCCGTTTGGGCAAGTGAAATCATACATTAACTCAACATTTTACCTGCCCGAACAGAAAATTTACTTACCCTCTTAACCCGTTGAGGACGAATTGATTTTGGTATAACACGCATTCTCCATAGACTCAAGCCCGAAATATTTCGGGACCAGTCCTCAACGGGTTAATACTTCTTGATGAGATTTACACGTGAGGAATAACATTTTTCTCTTGTATTTGACCATTTATTTAGTTGCCCGACATCAATTCTTACTTGCCCCGGGCAATCAGGCAAGTGCTAGTGTCGAGCCCTGGATATATTCCATATATCAGTCAAATAATCCGTAATGCACCACATAACACATATAGTCAGCAAGTACATTTACTTGTATATATTGTTAAGCCATATGATCATGGCCTCACAAAGTCCCTGTGATGTTGTTTGTTTTCATCTTTTTAGTGTAATAACAACAAAAATTAACAAGAATTAAACCAAAACATTGCTTTGAGATAGTTGTTGTGCATTCTATGAAGCATTATTATAGGGAATGAACAATTTTTTGATTAACTAATGATAAAGAAGTTAATATTTAATTCACAATTATTTGGGGACCAAAGTAGAGTGATTCGAGTTCGAACAATAGGATCAGTTTGTAGTCTTTCAAGCCCAAAGATATTTGTTTCCATTTGATATGCTGTATGAAATTTAGTTACAATTATATCATTCCAAATACAGTAGAGAGAAGCAGACATACTTATAATTCATGATTATTGTATTGATAGAAATTATTCTATGGATTTTTTTCTTCTAATTTCTTAGTATTGAATTGTATTTATTAGAAACACAGGTTACCTACCTGTACTTATATAGTTTGTCTACAGGCCATCAGGCAAAATGGGAATGTTTGTCTAATAGTAAACTGGGGGTGTTTCACTAAACAATAAAAGCGATTTTAGCATTGATTTTGATTGATTAAAAAGATGCTAAAATCGATTGTAGTGTTTTGTGAAACACCCCCGGGGGGGGGGGGGGGTGGGGTGTTTTATGGTATAACCCTGGTCTTTTATGCTTATTACTTGACAGGCAATACAATTAAGAGAGTTGAGCTTGGTAAAACAAATTGTGAGAGATATCATTCATTGGTCACTTTAGCCCTGACGAATATTCTGCTTGGATGAAAGCTAGGCTTCTCACTGACTTTCAGAGAGAACCGTCAAGTTTCTCATGGTGGTGGGAACTCCTTAGAAATTGTGTTCCTACAACATTTTATACCTTTGAGTGATAAGGGAAAGGGTTTCATCTCAATTGCAAAATCAGGAGAAAATTTAATCACTCATTCAGGACTGGTCCCATAAGTACTTGGGTTTGGTTCTATGGAGAACTCACATTATTCAAAATTCCAATAATGTTGAACAGTTACTTGGTCTCCAGTGCTCAGTCAAAAAGTTGATAGTGGTTTAAAAAACATTGATTATTTCCATTATTTGTGGGAATATTCAACTAAAAGTGACATGAATTATGCAATTATCAGGAACAGTAAGCAAAACATCCCCTTTAAGATTGAGATATTTGACACTGATGTGGACTTGAGAGGAGACTCGTGAGAATTGTCTGATTTATAGTGATAATGATGATTCTTCTGATAATAGAGATGATTCCCATTGTGATAATGATTCTGTTATACATTGTAGGTAGTAATGATATTGCTCATAATTGGTGTTGATTATGATGACAGTTATTTATTGAATGAAGTGGACAATGGTGGCAAACAAAGACTTAACTCTTTCACTAGAGATTCTCAAATCCCCCTAGACTTTGTACATAGCCCACCCCGGTTCCTTACGCAACGGGTTAGATGGATCTAGTAACATTGTCCAAATCCACAAAACTGACTAGGAACCGACTTTGTATTACCAATAGAAGCATGGAATAGGTTTTTTTTTTCTTCTTTGAATTTCCCTTTCATTAGAAAGATATTTACAAATGAAGTGTTTGGATTTTTAATTATCCACTGGAAAATTTAACTGTGTACAAAGTCTGTGCAATGATTTAGCGAATGTCACTTTACATTTTCGTTCATTGGTCATATGACATTCATTTGCCCTGAAATTTCCACACATCACTTAGTGGACTAATACCAGAGCACAGAAATGCACATTTCTATCAATAATTTGTCAGTTTTTGCACATGTCAACAAAGTTACTAGATCCCTTTAAAATTAATTGTCGTTAATATGCTTCTATCATAGATTGTGAATAAATATATATATATATATATAAAATCGAAAGAAGGACTGCTGGTGAGGCGTAGCTAGCTTAAACATATATATATATATATATATATAATACAAATAATTATTTTTACTGCCATAAGTATATTATAAATTGCAGCTGACGATTGACGAGAGTAAATGCTTATGCTATATACCAAATTGGATATTTAGAAATGAATCAATGTTTATGGTTCTAAAATTGAGTTGCCTTATATACATGAACAAGTGTTACATATGATGCAAATTATCATAGTCTATAGGTAAAATGTTCATGTACGATGTATGTTGTAATTTTGCCTGATAATGTCCCACAAGATTGTATATGGTTTGCAAAAACAATGTATATTTGAGTGACAATTTTTTTCAAGATGATGTTTGTAAACCATTACCAAAATTACTCACTTATTGAATTTCAAACATTTATCCTCTGCTGTTACACAGTTATTTTGATCAATAACAAATTGTTCATATTCGTAGGATAAAGCAATACTGACATTACAGTTGAATTTGTTAAACTATGAATTAATTCAATGGATAAAGTAGATTTTACTTTTGAATGTCATAATCATTATTGAAATAATTCTAATCACACACAGGTCGATTACAATTTTGAATTGGATAATACTCAATATAGTTTTGAAATATGTAGCAAATTTATTTCAACAACCAAATAATTGTTTTCTTCACTTAATACATTCAATTTCATGCCGTACGTCTTTCAGATATTAATTTTATAGCATTGAATTGTGTCTGGCTTATGACTATCCGTCAAAAGTGTAACACTTACAAATAAATATTATTCTATTAATGAGAACAAATATAAACAGAGAGACTTACTTTAAACAATCTTACTTTATAAATTGTATATTATATATATTTGATACAGAGTTGATTTATCCACAAAGTGCATATCTTATTAAGAACATACTATATTATTGTGATTCTGATGAACATGAATAATGTTTAATCTGGTATGGACCATTATATGAATCACAATTGTGATATATGTTATATCGTTATTTATTATATCTTTTCAAAAAGAGTGTTTTATAAAAAAAGTCAGAACAAATCATTTGACAGTATACACAAAACGCATGCACATGACATATGCTAGATGAAACATACAAAACACTTTTACACTGCATATAATTAAAGGGATAGTTGAGTATTGGTCAAACCTAACTTTAGTAACCAAAACCTGGCCACCGATGCGAACGGCGCTTGCGATACGTGTATATGGTTAGAAGGGCTAGCGTTCTCTAAATCTGATAGCCGGACGTCAATCACTTTTATATAATATTTTGAAAGCAAATTTCACAATGAGAGCATTTGAATGGGAATTATTGTTATTTCCCATGTTTTTTTTAAATGATCTTTCACATTTTTTTTTGGGGGGGGGGGGGCACTTCGGAAAATACCAATACCCAATGCTCCCTTTAATGTACACTGTTTTAGTAGCAAGGCATACAAATGGGTTACACATATTCAACATGTTGAAGATATCTACATTTCAAATATTTAATGAGGATACATTTATACCCAAGAGGGTATATATACCATAGTTAACTTTAAAAAGCATGATCAAAATGAAATTTTCTTTAGAGGCATTCCTGAATTATTTGAGAAATATATTTGTCCATAATTTGTTTGTTTTAATTGTTTATTGTGAAAGTAGGATTTATGGATATTGTATTCGTTTAATTTATATTAATGAATCAAGGATAAAGGAAAAGTTAACAGCTATTATCACAACATTAATTAATGCTTATAAGTTATAGATTATTAATGTTATATTAGATATGTTTTCTAAAAAGATGTAATGTACTTATATTGGGGAAAAGTCACTAACAGGGCCATTTAAAAATATTAGATATATATATATATATATACTTAAAATAATTTATTGTGTTATAATATAAATTATATATAATTGTTCTTTCACTTGCAAATATATATACTTAGTGTCATAAATTATGCACTTATTTTTACAATAGAGAATGTGTTAGAGGAAATGTGAATTATAGACATCCCTAATGACCAAGTTTATATTTAATTCTTTCAGTCACCCTAGAAATAATGGGAATGAGAAGTTGAGTTTTGAGATTTCCTTTTTTTGTTCCTTTCCAGATAACGGCCATTTTCACCCGTTTTTCTTTAGCTCTTTGTGTTTGAATAAATACTGAATTTCCAGTATGCCAGAGGTATCAAAACTATATAGATGTTGTGTATATTGTTCAGTGAAACACTACACTAAACCAACAGCACTTAATAAAAGAGACTTAATTATTGCCTTCTTGTGCTGTTTGTGGGTTCGTTATTGCAATATAAGAGTCAAATGTGTTCACTTACAAGTTTATATTATGGTATTTAAGGACTAATATGAGTATACTTAATTAATAGCAATGTATTCGACTTGTTTGTTTAATAAGACGAAAACAAAATCAATTTGTAATATGGAACATACATATATTTTTCTGTGTCTTTTGCACGGTGAACTAAGTCGAACGTGTTGCTTTAAATCATGGCTGGTCCCTGCGAGCTCTATTTTATATTATATCAAAGTTGAAGATAAATTGTCGTTTTTTTGTAATTTAACCATGCAGATTATCGTGAATTGAATTTTTATTATATGTATGTCTTGCACATGGTGTGCAAATCTGTGCAGCCACTTTTTTCCAAACAATAAAACTTAATATAATGTGATAAAAATGAGCGAGAACCTTGTCATTTTTTGTGTGCATGTGTTTGTATGCATATGTGTGTGTGTGCATCTGTGTGTATGCGTAAGTATCAGTGCATCTGTGAGTATGTATATGTGTGTATGTGTGTGTGTGTGTGTGTGTATGTGTGTGTGTGTGTGTGTGTGTGTGTGTGTGTGTGTGTGTGTGCGTGTGTGTGTGTGTTGTGTGTGTGTGTGTGTGTGTGTGTGTGTGTGTGTGTGTGTGTGCGTGTGTGTGTGTGTGTGTGTGTGTGTGTGTGTGTGTGTGAGTTACTGTTTTAGAAAATGCAAATGTCATCTTCTTTTGTTTGTTTATGAATAATGATGTAAAATTTGTATACTGTTCATTTGAAAATATTTGTAATATGTAAATGTTAATATTATTTTGATGTTCATCTGTATTATCATTTGGAGGAATAAAAACAATTTAAAAAACAACAAAAAAGTGCGATATTGAGAAAGTTGAATTTTTATTTTATGGAATTTCAGGGTTAAAGATAAATCAAGACAAAACAACAATTATGAAATTAATTATAACGAATATTAATTTATAATTTGTTTCCCTTGCAAAAAACAAGACTGCCGGATGATACAAATGTTTCTAATGTAGGGGAGGTCTATTAGTTTTAACAATAGGGTTTTTGACAGTAGGCCTACCATGCACTCTCGATTCTGTAATCAGTTTAATATGTATGATGTTTTGATTATCTTGATGATGTTGTCATTATGAAATAAGAGAATATGAGCTTTGCAGAGATGTGTTTACAATTTGGAGAAAACAAATCTTTGTAATCGTTGAGAAATTAACCGTCCAACTCTGGTTTCTTTTTTGTTTAAAGGGAGATTCCGTATGTTTATACACACACACACACATACACAAACACACATACATACATGTACATGCATGCATACATAGTGACAAACATACATACATGCATACATAATTACATACATACGTACATACATGACCCACACGCACCCACACACATATATACACACATACACATTTAAAAATAACCTGCTCTAATTCCTGTTCCTTTGTATTTGTAATGACTTTGAAAGCATTTGAATGGAATTATTCTCATTCCATATGTTTTATTCAATGCAATTTCTAATGGAATTAAAACCTACCAAAACTCTTACAATTTTTTGGGGGGAAGTACCAATACTGAAGTGAACCTTTAACTGGAAATTTAGAGGAATTGACCAAGTTGCTTTAATACCTGACGTTACTTTGAAATGAATATTCTTCGCTCCCTGGTATAATTACTTTATTTATTACCACTTGATGCTGTTGCAAATCAAAAACTCAATAACAGACGAACAGTAGCTGGTATTGCTGTACTAACCAGTTAATTTCAAAATAGTTGAGTTTTAGTATAGAGGGCGATGCACGAAATAATCTTTTTGTAAGGTAATAAAAACTGAGTGTCAAATTTGAAAGAGCATACAATTTTAATGACAGAATAAACTTCATTTGATCAAAATAGGTTCAGAGACGGCTGAATTATCCATACATGTTATTGTAACCGTCAGGCGGCGCCAGGGTGTTTTCTTAGGGGGCGAAAGTGTAGACTTTGAGGGAGCGAAGCGACCGAGCAGGGAGAAGGTGGAGGGAGGAGAGGGGTGTCTCCCCGCCCACACCAGGGAGCTTTGGCAATTTTTACACTAAAATGGAGCTACATATATCTGGTGCATATCGGAGGTGAAATTCTCAATTTTTCAAATAATAGATAAACATTGAATAGTCCTCAATTATGGTAAAGTAATTTGCATAAATATGAATAATACGAATGAAGAATATAAAATAATTACTAAGAGGAGGATTTAGTACATGAAGCACTTTAAGAGAACAAAATGCCTTCTTTATTCACATTGTCATTTTTGTGTTTGTTTAGGGGGATGGCATCATGGCACAATGATAAAAACAAACATGTTGGGAGGGCTAACAAGGGTGCCAAGCCACAATCATACAGGGCGAATTTATTGTTAGGGATGCCTTCATATCAGTATTTAAAAAAGTAAGCTTAATTTTCATTTGGAGGTTCAGAATCCCCCTCCCCCCTCCCCCCTCCCCCAGGGGCGAATAATATGCAATCACCCGATGTAAAATATTGTATAAACGAGCGAGCTTGAAAACACTTGCATTTTCACATTCAAAAGCTGCCTTTTCTTTAGATATTTTTGTATGGGTATATATTTGTTATGTGGCGTTATAAAGGGTTATATAGAAATACCCGACGTCGTGAAAATGATATGTGTGTATGCTAGCGAGCGAGCTCAATTTTTTTTCTTCACATTTTCACACCCCTAAACTGCCATTTATTCAATATTTTTGTATGTGTATATTCGATGTATGTCTTACGATATGACGTTATGAACGGTATATACTACCACCCGAGGGTGTGCGAGCGAGCGGAGCGAGCTTGAAAGTTTTAGCAATTTCACGTCGGAAAATGGGTATATTCGTTTTATGTCTTATGATATGGTGTTATAAAGGGTAATAATTTTATATAAACACATATTTTCTAAATATTTAAACCCTTCCTTTGAAATTCCTCATTTGCTTTTATATTGCCTTCCTCATCAACAATATATTCATCGAAAGGAAAATGACCATCAATATAAACAAATATATTATTATAAATAACTCTCATTCCTTTTAGATGTATCTTTTTTTAACAAAAACGTTTTCGTGGCCATCCAAACGTCCAACATATCTCTATAAAATGCTGGTAATACTAATTCAGATATATATGGTAACGTTACATTATTATAAAATATCAAACTTCCTCCAACATAATTAAAATACTGTTCCCATCCCATTTTTGCAATCCCCGTTAAGAGTCGCTTTACCCACATAATCCTTTGCACTAAAATAAATAAATGAAAGTCTGTTAGTCTAAGTCCACCTTTACAATAATCCAAGAACATAACATTTCGTTTGATCTTATCTTTTCCATTCCACAAAACGTCAAAAACCAATTTATCAAAATCTTAAAATACCCAATTAGTTACTGGTGTCAGTGCCGATACATAAATCAATTTTGATAAAATAAACGTTTTTATCATTTGGATTTTCCCCATTAAAGTAAGATTTCTTTGTTTCCACCAAGACAGCAACTTTTTTTTATTCTACTCAATATTTCCTTACAATTTGTCCTTTCCTGAACTTCAACATCTAAAGAAAAGTATATACCCAGAATCTTGACTATTTGTACTATTTTACCAAATGGAAGAATAATACTTTCCTTTTGAGAAGGGCCTAACAATAATATAAAAGTTTTTTTCTTTATTAATTTTCAATCCAGAATTTCTAGCAAAACTTTCAAACAATTTCTCTACCTTTTTAAATGATTTAGAATCCCGAATAAAGAGAGTCTGCATAAAGAATTTGTTTTACTTGTACATTATTAAACGTAAATCCTTGAATATCAGGGTCTTTGAACGGGCTAAAATTTCAATACAAAGTATAAACAAATATGGGGACAGGGGGGTCCCCCTGTCACACCTCTCTTAATATCAAAGTATCCAGTAGATGCGCCCCCATTAAAAACATAACTTTGAGCATTATTATAATATAGTTTCCACCCATCTACAAAATGACGGTCCAAAGCCAAATGAAATCAAAACCTTCTGAAAAAAAGTATGTGACACTGAATCAAATGCCTTTTCAAAATCAATTATCATCATATATCCAGGAATTATTGGCTGATGTATGATGAATTATATCATCTATCATTCTTATCGCTTCACCAATGTTTCGGCCTTTCAAATATCCCACCCGACAGAAATTATTTAATTTAAAACTTTTTAAATCCTTATCGAAAGCACTTTAGTCAAAATGTTATAATCTACATTCAATAAAGATATTGGTCTATAATTTTGTAAATATAAGGGATCTTTTCCTTCTTTATATGAATCAAACTAATAACCGCCTGCTTTTGTGATGAAGAAAGTTCCTTCTTTCCAAAAGCTAAATTTAAAGAATCCACTACTAAATTTCCTATAAGCGGCCAAAACAATATATAAAACTCAACACTTAATCCATCATTCCCCGGAGATTTATTAGATGCCATTTCGTTCATGGCTGCAATACATTCTCCGTTTGTTATTTTACCTTTACATATTGCATATTGCAAGTCCTGAAAAAAAAATCATCAACAAAATCAATTTCCTCTTCCAATTGTGTGTATTTCTTGCATAATTTTATTCTGATCAAAACTTATATCTTCATCTATAAAGTTTACTCATTAATTCATTAATTGCGTAAAATATCTAGTGTCTCTTTCTCCACATTCATAATGTGATGCTCTAGAACGAATTTTAATACCTTCATTTATATAATTACAATAAAACTGTTATCATTCAAAAATAGCTGTTAAAACACAAAAGGGCGCTCTCTAAAATGCGTTGGTTTAAATCATTTTTTAAATAAAAAATTGTGCATGTGATGTTTTTTTTTAATAATGTTTAAAGGGAGAGTTGAGTGTTGGTAAAGGGGGGCACTTCACAAAATATTTCAGTGGTGAGATAATGAAAAAATGACTGTCAGAATAAACTTTATTTGAACAAAATCAGTTCAGATACGGCTGAAATATCCATAAACATATTTGTATTCAAAAATTCTTCACCGGGGGATATTTTGACTTTTTAGAAAAATTGTTTCAAAATGCAGACTACTTTGAAAAAAATCTGAATAGGTTTTTAAAAAGTTGTTGATGATATCTCTATTGAATCATTATTTTAA